>CM063508.1:188771456-189016456 GCA_032207245.1 Pardosa pseudoannulata
CATGTTATGTAGTACAGCCGGGTTGGTGCTAATTGGCGAATTCGGTGAAATTATTGGCGTCATTTAGAATACCATTATGTAAAATACAATGTTTCATTTCTTTAAGAGTTAAATACCCTAAAAAAATACTATTCAATGAATAATAAAACTTCAACATATAAGATTCAATTTTAGCACTAGTTAGTTGAGCGAATTTATCATTCCTGCATAAATTGTGATCATATTTTATCTTTAGAAATAATTTGATCTGCAAATATTGTCTTAAAAAAGTGTTTGTTTTTGTTTAAAATTTTTTATAGATATATTTATTGATTTATATTTTCACCTGCTAAAAAAAGGTATAAAATGTTATAAAAAAATGTTATAATAAAATGTTAGATTTCTTTAGCTTTCAGTTTAGGAAGAACTGCAAGAGAGTGAATTCTTTTAATAATCGTTTTCTTGGCTCAATCACGTGTTGCCAAATCTGTCAAATACAAAAATAATAAAAGAAGTAAATTATTTTTGCTGGTGAAAACCATGGAGCTTCCTGGCTGACTCAAACTACCACAAAAGTATTTACAAATGAGAAAAAATATCAAGTCATAGATAGCATGATAACGCAAACGAAACAAAAATCCCAGCACACTCCGGAGTTTAGATCATTACATTTTTCTAATTGATCAAAACTCCGGAATGAACTGGGATTTTTTTACCTTAACGTAAAAACGTTTTTACGCGTTTAAACTTTACCTGCGTAATGTTTAAAATGTTTTTGAAGGAAACTTACTTTACATATAAATTTTGTTGATTCAATATTAGCGATAGAAATTTTATTTCATGACAAAAATGAATAGAAGAGTAAATTTGAAATGAACACGAAATAAAAAGTTAAACTGGAATACGAAATATTTGCAAGATTAGCGCCATAAAACAATAAGATAATCCAGGTTTCCTTGATTAAATAAAAGTAATAAATAGAGATAATGACGTCATAACGTTAAAAAAAGTTAAAATAACTTTAAAACCTTGCACATAAAGTATTACATTTATTTCAGAAATCAGCTTTCTTTTTCTACAGTTTTAACGATAATTTCAAACGATATTATGTCTCAGTTAAATTAAAAATTTATTGAAAAAGTAAAAGAAAGTATTTCTATATTTATTAAAATAAAAATGAGGGAATTAACTAGAATATAGAACAGAAAACATTTATTGGGCAGTAAAAATTAATCGAAGAATAGATGTAAAATTAATACATTCTATACAGTTAAGTAAGTATTCTAGACTGTAATGTACATATATGTATACATATGTATATGTGCGTGTGTGTATGTACACATATACATATATATATATATATATATATATATATATATATATATATATATGTATATATATATTTATATTTATATATATTTATATATATACACACACACACACACACACAGACACACATATATATATATATATATATATATATATATATATATATATATATATATATATTTATATTTATATATTTATATATATAATATATTATATATATATATATTATATATATATATATATTTTATATGTGTATATATATGTATACATAGATATATATTATATATATACATATATACATATGTATATATTTTTTATGTAAGTATATGATGTATATAAATATATATATATATATATATATATGTATATGTATATATATGTATATATACATATATGTATGTGTGTATACATTGATATATATTACATATATATGTATATGTATATATATATATATATATATATATATATATATATATATATATATATATATATATTTATATGTGTACATAGATATGTATACATAGATATATATTAGATATATACATATATACATATGTATATATTACATATACATGTATATGCATATATATATATATATACATATATAAATATGTATATGTATATATATGTATATATACATATATGTATGTGTGTATACATTGATATATATTACATATATATGTATATGCATATATATATACATATATAAATGTGTATATGTATATTTATATATATAAATGTATATATATATATATATATATATATATATATTATAAAGATATATATATATATGTGTGTGTGTGTGTGTGTAGTTTATACGTAGGTGTGGTATATAATGCATTGAGTAAGATAATTTGAAATCAATATGTGCAATTGTTCTTTTCGCACCAGTTGAAAAAACAATATTTCCAGTAAAATCCCTCTTAAGTTTTACCAGTTTTCTTTGTAGCTCTGATATTCAATGCAAAAAATCTACAGTTTTACAGGTTCACATTCGAATAATTCAGTGGGGTTTGTTTGCAACGATTAGAAAATTCCAGAAATTTTAAAAATGTAAAAAATCAAATTTTTGGAAGAAAACGGAGAAAATTAAACTTCGAAACATATTTGAAAGCCAAACGATCCGATTTCCCATTCGGGGACGCGGAACGTCTTAAGCAATGTGAATTCGAAGTGACGCGGGTGTAGCAAAATCCGAATCAGTTTAAAATCTCCGGCGTTCGAAGGATTTTTTATTTTGTTCTCCTTCGGTGAGTGACGGCCGGATCCGAGGGCGTGGTCACCCAACAGAGAAGGGGCGGCCCGAAAGAATGATGGAAACTTCCGGGACACTCTCTATTTCGAACGAAGCCTCTTTTTTAGTGTTCTTTCTGCATCAGATTTAGAATTGGGTCGAACGGGATCTCCATTTCGAACGCCGGCAGTGAGATTCGAGACCGGTCAGCCAATAGGGAAAATAGAGACTATTTTCTTTCCGTTTCTCGTGCATTTGGAAAACTTGGCGTAGTACTCCATACACAAACTGAAATGGAATTCAAATCAGTGACCCGTAACGGAATGCGTAGTTTCGAATCCGCAAAAAACAGTAGGTCCCTTTCAAAGAAACCTTTGTGGCGTAGAAAATTCACCTTTCCAAACAAATTATATATTAATTGGATATGGGTACTTGCTTTATACACATGTGGGGTACACCAAGTTACATGTGTGTGTGTATATATATATATATATATATATATATATATATATATATATATATATATATATATATATATATGTAGGCATGGTATCTTTGGCAATGCTCAGCGAGGAAAATTTACTCCGAGTGAGCGAAGTTTTCCTTCCAACTCTTCCCAGTGGAAAGCAGATATAGACGGCAACGTGTGCAGACGGCACTTCTCGCTAACCGCTAACTGACCGCCAAGACGGGCGCTGATGTTATGCCAGACGGGCACTGATGTCCAGTTTTATTTTAATTCTCCCCAGACACCAATTTTGTATATAATGTGTAAATAGTTTAATTAAATAAGTTTATTTTAGTTAAGCTTTTGTGCATCTTTTCCACCGTGAGAATAAATCTCCCACACACATATATGTATATATATATATATATATATATATATATATATATATATATATATATATATATATATATATATATATATATATATATATATATATATATATAATTGTATAGAATCGTTTGTGCATAGCACCAGAGAAAGCAAGAGTGGGTGTGGACCAGAAATAGAAATAAATAAAATTCTCCGAGACAGTAAGTAATTGGTGCAATTGAAATAGAGAGGCGCAAAGAAAATATTATTACAGAATAGAGAAAATCGTTACGTAGGTGTAGGAGGAAAATTACCTCTCTCCAAGGGAACAACACCGTGTTTGTAACTTTCTGAAGCAGCACAGGATGCTGTTTTAAGAAGGCAAAGCATTTGAAAAGTTTTTAATGCTTTTTATTTCGTCGGGTTTTCTTTCTTAATTTTCCGCACCTGCATTGGAACTGATTAAAAAATAATGTACTCTGCCTTTATTTATTTTTAATTTCACTTGTTTTTCCAAGTCTCCCGATCGTGGCAATGGCAGTCGGTTATGTTTTCGAATTCTATTTTTTTTTCTTTGCTCTTTTGTCGCTCTAAGTGAAAATCTACTTTTGGTACAATCAGCGATAGATTACATTATTACCAGACACAGAAACAAAATATTACTCCCACACACACACACACGCAAACACCCACCAGAGTCCCGAGAATGTGTTATCGCAACGCTACGCTTCGACAAACCCATCAGCACCCTTTCGAAGGTGGAAGCGTATAGTTCAGCGAATCCCCTCTTCTCTTCTACCCCTCCCCCACGATGACCGGCAACAGAATATCTCTCGGCACCTGAAACCAGAAACACAAGCGATAACGAAAGTTTGACCACAAGCCTTTTTAATTGATCTTAATTCTTTTCCTTAGCATTCCAACAAACATTGTGGCATTTTTCGATGAGGTAAAAATTATTATTTCCACACCCGGAAGGGTAATTGAAATAACCGGATATCCGGCATAATCCCGGAGACCAATCACCCCTCGTAACTGCATGGAGGGGAGTCTTGAGAGGTTTCTTCGCGGAATCCCTACGAAAGCATTACAAGTCTCCCCCCCCCCCGTTCGCTTTTTTTCTCTCATTCCGATGAATTTCGAGAAGTTTCTATGTTTTCTCCCAATTCTCGTCTCTTCGTGTACAGTTAAAATCGCTTAACAACGAACGTGGGGGGAGTTAAATTTTTTTTGTCTTAAAAGAATGTCGTGTTGAAGGATGTTAAAAAATATATTCAACATAATTTTTAAAAATTCAATGAAATAAAAATATTTAATTAATTTACTTAATATATATATATATATATATATGTGTGTGTGTGTGTGTGTGTGTGTGTGTGTGTGTGTGTGTGTACAGTGGACTCCGCTTAATGGGATCGCGGTTCATGTTATCCATCGCTTATTGTTATCGAAATCACTGGGTCCCGATTTTCTCTATTCATTTCTATCTTAAAATGATCGCTTTATGGGATCGTGACGTCGGTTCATGTTATCCGTTTTCGAACCTCATTTTAATTGGCAAAGGAATATTCAGAATGTATTCAGGAGGAACCCATTCTTTACTTTCCCTTCGCTGTTGTTCGAATTTCCTAGAATTCTCCTTCTTCCACCTACGGAAATGAGAAATGATCAAAGGGGTGGAGAATTACTCGTTCCTGAAATTTTTCATAAATAAGCACACCTTGCTGGTGGTCAGTGGTTGACAGATAAGCAGAAGGCGACACATTCTTATTAAAACTTAGAAGGAGCGTCTTCACATTATATGCCTTGCTAGCTCACGTGCAGCTTGTCGACAGGGAAGCCAGAAAGTGAAATGATTTTACGTTAAAACAAAAGATCGAAATTTTAAATCGTTATAACAGGTTACCAAAAATGAGTCGGCGCCATGATGCAGCGCACTTAAACATTTCTCAGCTTCTGAATTGCATTGACAGTATTGAAACATGGAGTACAACACCGCTCCGATGACTTTAAAGAACATGATGATGACGAACAATTTATCGATGAGCTTCTCATAAAAATTGGTAGACAGTCAACAATGGATCCATTATTTTAACTATGCATACAATTCTTATGTCTTAAAGGATAATATACAGTACATAAATATAAGGTGAGTGTTTTCATTTTGTTTTGAAATTTAGTACGTGTGAATTAAAAGGGGTGGGGGTGAATTTATCTAATTTTTGTATATCGTTTATGGTTATCAATCGGTTATTGTTATGGAAATCACGGTGCCCCAAACGGAGCCTATTATGCGGAGCCCACTGTACACACACACACACACACACATATATATATATATATATATATATAAACATATACATATACACACACAATATATACACATATATATATAGATACATATACATACACGTATATAAAAAATGAAGTTGGTTACAAAATTTTCAAGTTTTAAAAACCAAAACATTTACTGAGTTTTAGAAAAACAGTCTAATATTTATCTTTTCTTTCTCCTCTTGAGCATCGAATTGTTAAAAAATAGTTCGATTGTTCCATTTTGTTATTCGTTGGAATGGGTGGTTAAATAATCCTTTTCATGATGTCCGAATAGTAGCTGCATCATTCGTTCCTGCATCCATGGTATTGTTGAACAAATAATCAAGTTTGGCATAATTTAAATCAGTTGATTTTTTTGAAAAAAGGATTGATTTAAATCATTTTTTTTTTCACTTCTTTTAAAACCTGTATTCCAAAGACAGGAGAATTAGGAATCAGCGAGCACAATAATACCAATAACTAAATAAGTGTCAATGGATAACATGTGCTTTCCAAGAATGGAGGGGTCGGTATCAGAAAGTATGGAGTAGGGGTAGTAGGTACAATGACTGATTAGGACTGGTGGAATTCATTTCATGAAATGAGAGGTAAAGAGAGTGTGACAGAACTCGAAATCCAGTTTGTGTACCCAATAACGACAGCCGTGGCTTCGTCTGCCGGAATGGAAAGACAGTTTTCTTCTTTACGTATTGTTCATTGTAGCCTTCGTAACCCATTAGGAGCTGATAAAGCATCCAAGCTAGTCTTTTTATTGAAACATTTAAATCCATCATTCGGTGCTTCAAAAATATCGAAATGAATGTGATTTGTTTTTTTAAATAAATAGTTTGCATTAAACAAATATTTAATTTGGTCTTTAAATTGACATCTCATTGAGTTTGCACTATCCAATGACAAAATAATGGAATGTATTGAGATTCAAATTTATAAGTTTAATTTTAGGTTATCAGTGTGTAGAATAGACTAGATAGATAAGATGTTACTTCTTATAACAAACTATTCCATGTATATTGCAAAAAACATAAAAACAACAATTGAGAAATGAGTATTCAGAAAAAAATCACAGAAATTCGATTTAAATAAAAAAAAAATCTGATTTAAATCAAATAAATCTGATTTTTTTTTTTTTTTTAATCAGGATTTTTTTTTTCCAACTTTGCAAATGATTTTGTTTGCCATTATTGGGGCTGTACACTCAATATCGTCGTGGAATTCAACTAATTCTTCCGACGATACAGTAGGACTGTCCAAGAATGCAGAAACTTGCACTTGCGTGGATAATGTTTACCGGATTTTGTTCATTTCCAGAAAACCGAACGATGGCCGAATGCTTAGGGATCTTCGGTACCAGAGTTTGTAGGTTTGAACCCCACTGCAGGCATGGATGCCGCTCGGAATCGGCTTTAAACATTAGGTCCTTGTATCATTTGCCCCCGTGCTGCAAAAAGAGTAGACCGTAACTCTCCAAACCGTCAAAGGAACATTCGAACATGATTTGAATTTCGAATGACTATAAACCGGTCCACGGAAAAAGGTGAAAAATGCTTCCATATTCGTAACCTTTGAAATTTCTTATCACAGTGTTCTGTTTTATGGCACGAGGGCGAATGAGACCGGGACCTACAAATTAGCGATTCCGAACAGATACGAACATCCATGCTAGCAGTAGAATTCGAACCCGCGAACTCCGATAGCCACCATCACAGATGACTGGAATTTTTTGTGTCGATTAAAAATTTCAATTTTTACTTAACATAATGACAGAAAATGTCTTAAAATTCTTGCAGAATTGCATTTCTTTTTAATTTAAAATGAATGTTTTATTTGAAACCTTTTTGTAATACATGAAATATGTGTTTAAGAGAGTAGACCCGAATAATGACGTCATATCTTTTCAATCAGCATTATGAGGCCGAGATTAAAGAGGTATTAATCACCGAAAGGTCGAAAAAGCTTTTATCTTAATTAAAAATCTCAATTTAATAACGCGATCTCTGACTGATTCGTTCGAACAAAAGGAATTCGTTGCCAAAAAAATGAAATTAAAATCGAATTTCATTACTTAGCCGAGAGATGATTTTAAAATAGGACGAGAAATTAATTATTCCTTTCTCCTCGAATCTTGATAAAGTAGTTATGGTAAGCTGATAAATGTAACGGTCCCATTGGATCAGGACAGCCCCTATGCTGCAAGAAAAAGGACTTGCTTCACGGACGCCATCTGTTGACTAATATATCAACTAAATCTGTTCAAGTAAGCATGTATGAGTAGCAGCTCTATGTTGTGTCGTGTATAATCTTGAGCAGATTTTGCACTATTTCTAATGCCATTTGATTTACGTTTTAGTAAAACAGATGCAATATTTAAGCTCCGTCTTTTATCGCCAAATGTGGCGGCTTTTTCGAGCGTTTCACCGTGCGATGACTGTTTAGCTATTACTACCCTGACATTGGAGTTCTGGGGTGGCATCCCTGGTTCGTTCTTTAAGCCCCATGGGTGCACGTGACCACCCGGCGACTTTTTGAATAATTTCTCTGTATTTTTCTAATTATTCTAGATTTACGTAGTTTGGATGTGCTGACACTGCGAGGTCGCTGGTCAGGTTGTACCATTTTTTTTTAATCTTTTTAGTTAGTATATGTCGTTGTGCACCACATGGCTTTTGATAAACCAAAGATATTTCCTTAGGACGGTGCCTTTTTGAATAATTTCTAGAAAGTTCTTTAGCGGTTTAGCTTTAGTAGTCCGGACGTGCTCGCATGGTGAAGTCGCTGGTCAGGTTGTAACCTTATTTTTATCATTTTTGTTAGTACTAGGATGCATTTACTGCAGACTACTTCACTTTCTTTTTGTAATGTTTATTAAAATGTATGTTTTTTATGTATTTATAGTTGTTGTAACGATATGGGGGTTGAGGGGGGAACCCCCACTCACAAATATTAAATTTGTTTATCCTTCCATTTTTTTTTTTTTTTTTTCCTTGGTAATCTTTCAGAAAACGCCCTTTTCTGCCGCCATTTTTGTTTGGCAACTTTCAAAAATGGGGTTTTTTTGCCAAGATCGCCAAGAAAAAAAAAAAACATGGCGGCCGTCAGAGCGTAAATATCGCACGTGTTCCTAAATCCTATAACTTTAAATACTCATAAAACTAATGAAAAATATTTTTAACAAGTATACGTTCAAGACATGATTTTTTTGTTCCATAAAACTGGTCTTATCCCTTGCGCTCAGATTAACGAGAAATATTTTGCTCACAAATGTTCAATTTTGTTCTAAATTGGTGCCTTTTAATGACATACTTCAAGTAACTTAGCTTATCTGGTAGAATTCTTCCGGATAACACAATTTTTCACATCAATTATTTCGTTTAAATTTGGTTTCACCTCTTTCACTCTAAATTCAGTTGTGCTATTTTTTTTTATCAATTTTTAGAGGCTCATCTTGTTTTATAGCTAACCGTTTGAAATAGAAGTTAACATTTATGTCACGTGATATTTTTATCTGTAGATATATTTGTTCTCTTTAAATGATCGGTCCCCAAACTTGATCTTTCAAGTAGGAATTGGAACAATAATATCGCAAATGTTATTTTTTTTTTTTAATCTTTACGTTATATTTCTTAAGGGCTTTCAGGATCCTTAAACATTCAAAATTTTCGATTTTTCAATATATATATATATATATATATATATATATATATATATATATATATATATATATATATATATATATATATATATATATATATATACCGGGTGATCAAGAAGTCCGTATAAAATTTAAAAACTCATAATAACCGGAAAAATAACCAAAATAAAAAACGGTTTGAAGGGTTAGTATCGCTATGATATGACATTTATTTTTTAAACAGAAAAAACAGTAACTCAAAAACAGCCGACAGATGGCGCTCGTACGAGCGTCTTCGGTGGAAATATGTAAATGACACTGTTATAAGAACTTGCGCCCCTATAGATACACAACCAGTTCACAGCTGTAAACCCTGTATGCGAACAAGGAGGGCGAAGGATAAAGCTTCGTTGGTGAAGTTGTTTTACGCCAACCAGGAATCAGCGACCGCTGCCTTGCGTAAGTTCCGAATTCAGAAGAATGTCAGGAGTGGAAAAGGGCTTTTAACAGTGACAGGACTCATAAAGCTTGTTCGGCGGTTTGAGGAAACTGGAACCTTGGAGGATCGTGTCAGAACTGGCCGATCCTGTTTAAGTGAGGCACGTTCGCCGCTTGTTGCAGCCGAAATGGAAGCATTAGCGTCCCAATCAGCTGCAGGAACGAGCAGTGCTCGTGACGCTGCCAGACGGTTAGGCTTACCACCGTCCTCGGCACTCAATATTCTTCATGGAATCCTTGATCTGTATCCATACAGACTGCAGTCGTGTCATCCACTTTTACCAGCAGATACCGTACAGAGAGAAGCATTTTAAAGGTGGGCTTTCTACAAAATCGAACAGAATGCCACCTGGGTCTTTAACATCTTGTGGACAGATGTAGCTCATTTTTCGCTTCATGGCGACGTTAATACCCATAACTGTCGCATCTGAGCAACGTCTAATCCACGTGAATACACGCAGAAGCCATAACATTCCCCAAAAGTGTGGTGTGGAATCATAGGTTCGCTCATCATAGGACCCTTCTTCTTTGATACGGAATGCGCAGTAAATGGGTGGAAAACGGATACGGCGAATGCGCAGCGTTATTTAACTCTTCTGCGCTATAATGTCGTGCCAGCTTTGCGTGAAGGAGATGCTCTATCTGCCGTCACGTTTATGCAAGATGGAGCAGCTAGTCACACTGCTCATTCGGTCAAGAATTTCCTGATCCAGACATTCGGGGAAGACGAAATCATTAGCAGGCGTTTCAGGTTCCCATGGCCTCCTCGGTCTCCAGATTTGACCCCGGCGGACTTTTGGTTGTTGGGATATTTGAAATCTCGAATGTATCGATCCAATCTCTCTTAACTGAAAGATGCGATCCGACGAGAGGTGTCTTGCGTACAACCGGACCTGGTGTACTCTGCCGTTGCTGGATTTGTGACTCGCCTGCAGTGTGTTCTCCCCTGTGGTGGTGGTCATGTGGAACACATACTGTTGTAATCAACGTTTTGCAGGCATTCTGTTTGTTATTTCCGTTTCATTTTCTTCGAGTTGTGTACATAAGCGCCCTCTATCGACTCTTTTTGTGCTTTTTTCTGTTTAAAAAAAATCCCATGCCCTAGCGATACTAACCCTGCAAATCGTTTTTTATCTTGGTTATTTAAAATCTTTTTTATTACTTTTATACGCATTTAAGGTTAGTTTATTAAAAACATATATAACAGATTCCTAAAAAGAAAGATGTCAGACATTTAAAATATGAAATAGAAAAGTTCTGTAAAGTCGAAAAGTAATCACAAAACTGTGGGACACTTATTCGTTTTATGATCCTAAGTCGAACCTTGATCTGGGAGCGAGAGCTGTTCAGAAATAAATCGATTTCTATTTTGAATTCGAAAACGAACCTGACCAAACACTTCCGGTAGGGAGACACCCCCTCGAAGCCACTTTTTGAGTTGCTCCTTCTCGGAAGCAGCAACTTTGAGGACCTTAATTTCATCAATAATTCATCGGCGCGCGTAGGCGGACGAAGGAGCGTGATTAAGAATTTCGAATCTTTTACCTTAAATTATTCAGGAAAAGAATGTGCGAGAGGCGACATTTTGTTTGTATTGCGCACCATGAATAAGTAACGCTCGGAAATTTCTGACGTGGGAATTGGAGCCTTATAAAAGTTAGCATACAATCCTATTCTATCGCTCGCATTTTGAGGAACGTCCAATTAGAGACAAGAAAGAGGCTTTGTCGCGCAGACTGCACCATCCTGTACGGTTGGACATCGGGATAAAATTCCAAATTCCGCTTCCAACCCAGCGTTTCCTAATCTAATTTGGCTATCGTACCACTTGGTTCTATATCGTGCTCAATTGTACCACCTTGTAAAAACGATTGTATTTCGTTAACACATCCCATGATGAAACAAATGACATCGAAGCATGAGAAACTCACTGTAATATAACATATATATATATATATATATATATATATATATATATATATATATATATATATACACACACATATATATGTGTGTGTGTGTGTGTGTAATAATGGGGCGCGTTGCTTAGAATATTTCTATTTTGGTTTCAAAATTCTATATGTCAATTCTTATAAAATGGCGGCGTTTTTCTGGTTTTGGGATTTGCACACAGCGATGGGGTGGTTTTTTAGAATTCGCGAGAACTTTCTATGCGGCATGATTGGCTGTCTCTTGACGTCCATCATGGCGTCGATTCCGGTTTTGAAGTGTTTTAAAATAGACAAGCACCAAGGTTCGAAGGGGGATTTTTTGATTTTCTGTTCCTTGCTAACAGGGCGCAAGGATCAGATGTGTGCTATCATTGTAATCATGTGACACAGGAATAAACGAAGTTCGTCGAAGTTGTTGGTGATAGGCTGCATTCCAAAGACTCCCAATGGACACCACTACATTCCGCGGGTGATAGATAATGTGACGACTACGGTTCGTCACACACACACATATATATGTAAGAAAAGTTCTCAGAAGTTTTCTAAACTTAAATCAAGGGCTAAAAGTTCCCGCGTCCTTTCGCATTCCCCTCTTTAACTCCTCACCTAAATGGACCACTGGGGCTACCGTTGACGCCCTCAGAGAGGGGTCTGACACATTATACCCCTACATGGCCCTAGCAGACAAAAGGAAAAAATTTCCAAACAAAAAGGAGAGGCACGCTGTCAGGAGACTATTTTTCTAGAGATTTTCCCACAGATGTTGACCCAAGTGTTGAGGGTCTTGTACATAGAACTTCATGCTATCTGCCTTCTCCGTTTGTCCTGTCCCTACGATGAAGTGGGAACCCGTCCTCCAACGTTATCTTAATAAAGGTCTTTAGCTAAAACGGTGTCATTTTTATGGGCCACGACTGCCACCACCCATCCGTCTTATTGTGTGTGTGTGTGTGTATTTCGTTTACTCATAAATGGTTTGAACAAAAACACAAAGAAAAATCTCTTTCTACTCATCCTTACTAGTAAACGGTACTCATAATTTAAAAGATTCCCCATCAAATTGTTCCCATTCTTTATCGATGTTGAACCAAAAAAGAATTCGATTGTGTCTTTGGAATGCTTAAGTCCGCCATTATTGATTCTATTTCGCGTACCATAGCCACCTTTGCTCGGTACTAGAGCTTGATGATATCTGAATTTTAATATTGGGATATATCGTTTACCAAATGTCGATACGTCAATATGTTTTAATATATACAGTGGACTCCACTCAATGGGATCCGTTTGGGATACCGTGATTTTGATAACAATAAACGATATACAAAATAAGATAAATTTACTGCCCCCCCCTTTAATTCACACGTACGAAAATTCCAAACAAAATGAAAAAACACACCTTATATTTATGTACCGCATATTAGCGTTTAACAAATAACAATTGTATACATAATTTTAAAAAATTGATCATTTGTTGGCTGTCTACCATTCTTTTTAAGAAGCTCATTGAGATAAATGGTTCGTAATCATCCTGTTTTTTTTTCTTTTTTTTTTTTTTTTTTTTTAAGTCATCGGAGCAGTGTTGTACTCCCCGTTTCGACACTTTCGATGCATTTCTCATTTCAGCACTTGTAGGAGGTGTCTCGATATCCAGAGATTATTCATGTGACTCATCAGTTCCATCATTCGTCTGTTTTCCTGTGACAACCTGACAGATTTCAGATTCTGTTAATGGGGAAGCTACTGGAATGTTTTGATCTACTCTCACCCATGACCTGAACTCTTCAGAGGTCCTATCCGAAAGATTTTCTATCATTTCTTGAGATTTCTGATAATTTTTTTCGCAAAATCAAGGCATAAAATGGGAATATGCTCCATCTCAGATCCGATAAGAATGGGTTGCCTTCTGCTTCTCTGACAACCACTGACCACCAGCAGGCTTTGAGTATTTCTGAAAAATTTCAGGAACGTGTCAAACCACATTCCTTTGTTCATACCCCAATTCCCCAGGTGGAAGAGGAAAATTCCCGGAAATTCAAACAACAGCGAAAGGGAAGAAAGGTTGTGTTCTTCTGAATAGTTTGTGAATATTCCTTTGCCAGTTAAAATGAGGTTCGAAAACGGATCCCATGAACCGACGTAACGATCCCATAAAGCGATCATTTTAAACATAGAAATGAAAAGAGAAAATCGGGACCCAGTGATTTCGATAACAATAAGCGATGGATAACGTTAACCGCGATCCCATTAAGCGGAGTCCACTGTATATTTTACTGTTTCTGAGACAATAGATATACTATGTAAAAACGGATACACTTCTTTCCTCTTTTTTTTCGGAGGTAACAGTTGATGAAATGTAGGCCAATCAAAGTTCCATCTTATTTTTCTACAGATAAGTTGAAATGCAATAGTCTCTGTATTCCGAGTTATTGAAAAATAAATCCGACTTATCCACTCTTCCTCCCAAAAAAAAAACAAAATGGAAAAGAAAAACGAAAACATGATTAAAGCATGAAAAAGTTGCATCTATTTTTATTGTTGGCTGAACGGTGTTATGTTCACTACACACGCCGAAGCTATCGGCAGAAATCCTCCCTTTTAAAGAAAACGAGTTTTGTGATCTTCACTTCTCCCTTTTTTTTTTTTTTTTTCCTCTATTCCAACACGTGGCTTCCGACAGCCCCTAAGGTGCTAATGTTTCAGGGAAAAATTAATCGGCTTATTATTCACTAATATATATATATATATATATATATATATATATATATATATATATGTATATATATGTGTGTGTGTATGTATATATATATATATATATGTGTATATATATATATATATATATATATATATATATATATATATATATATATATATATAACTAAAACTATACAAGTAATTTTGTACGATCTTGGGCAGTTTTTGCACATTTTATTTACGTTTTTGATAATATTTAAAGTTATTTTTCTATTTTTTCCTTGAATTGTAAATTTTTAATTATCATTTTTGTTAGTTTTTGTTGTTTCAAGTTTTTTACATTAATTTTTACCAAGGGCAGTTTTCGCATCATTTCTAATATATTTTTTTAAACATTTTTGACAATTTTTAAAGCTAACTTTTTTGGGGTTATTTTTAATTGTCAATTTTTTATTGTCACCTGAAACCCAAGTCACTGCAGCCTAGTAACTGTCCGGATCCACTCCTCTATTCCAAACGTATCTTCTCCCATTCTAAAAATAGTTTAGTTGTGCAGACTAAACCAGTTCGATACCAGAATGCGGAGAATAAATAATGTTACATCCGGGAGATAGTAACTCTAATATGTTAATTCCAATGCCAGATTTTAATTATTTTTAAGTTTTTTCCTTACATTTTATGACAATTTTATATATTTTTTGGTAGTTTTTCTATTTTTTTATAAATACAAAACACAAAAATTAAGGATCTTTGCAGAGAATGGTCAAAGATCGACAAAAATGAACAGCATCAGTGGGGTCATCATTGATAAGATTATTAAATCATTTAAGTTTTCGTGGAATTTAACGAATGGATTTCCATTGAATTTTCGTGGAATTTAATAATTTATTATAAATAAATTTTGGGATAGCAAGAATTTTTAATTCTTCGCGAATTTTATTATTTCTAAAATACTAGGGAGCATTAATAATTTCCCTAAGAATTAAATTTTTAATAGTAGTTCTAAAAACGCCTAGCTTAAAAATATGCTGCAAAACATTCGATTTGAAAAAAAAATCAAATTTTAATGACTATTTGCCTTTAAAGTGCCCGATTTCTAACCGGAAAAGTCGTAAACTTGATTTTTTATGGGAACTGTTAAAAATTACGATTTTTCGTAAGCAAATTTCATTACCCCACATAAATTTTCGGATCAAAATCACCACTGCCTATAAAAATACTAAAAATAATGTTAAAAATAATAAAAACCAAATATAAATTTTCATTAAATAAAATAATCTATTTATTATTTGTACAAGGAATTTATTTTTCGCACCTTGTTTTAAATCTGTTTAATATTTCTGATAGAACCTTTAATTCTCCCCGACACTAATAGATGGCGCCAATGAATTTGCTCTTGGTTTAACTTCTAGTTCATTTATTGTTTAATTGTTGTTGTTTGTGTGTGTCGAAGTCCAGGGAAAATCTAATCTAACTTTAAATTAATCAGCTCATCATTGCTTTGATAGGAGAATAAACCCCAAAGCCTTGCAGAATTTCTAAAGATAATCTTTTGATTTTGGGAGTTATCTAAATTCACGTTCGGCTATTGTGTACCTGGGTCGGGGAGTGAATTTTTCACCGATAACCTCTAACAACTAATACCTAGATTTTGCGTTACGGCCCAAAGTGGTGTATTAAAATTTTTCATTATACAGAGTTGTGATTGCACAACCAGATGTTATTTTCGCTGTAATAGATTTTATAGTTATACCCTACGGCATTCATAAACGTTAAAGAAAGTGCCGATTGCAATATAAAACTTCTCGTTGTTGAAACTTCAATGTAATGCACACTGTTGCACAATCTAATGAAGTTTCGAGAGTTCAGATTCCAAAAAATGTCGATCTAATGGATTTTTAGTCAAGACCCACAGTTTATGTTTAAATTTTCGTTATTCCATCATATTCCAATCTAAAGAGCAGTAGCTCGGCTCCATGTTATCATAATCATTGTCAGGGTCGATTGTGCCTCTAAATAAAACACCAGAAATGGATATCATTGGTCATCAAAAACCCGGAACTCAAAAAAATTAATTACTTACATCAAATAATTGTTACTATTTGATTATTGTTACTAAATTTCAAGCGGTGATTTTAACTGTCACAACAATTAAATTGAAAAACTTCTTTTGAAGAATTTCACTTATAGATGTTTTCTAGAATTGGATAATTAAATCTTAAATAACAAAGATATTTTATGTACGAAAAATCTGATCACTCCATGAAACTATAACCAGTGACACAAGTAAAATATTTGACAGGAAAATGAAGAAAAAAGAAAAGTCACTATTATTAAAAATATTTTGGTTTATAGAATGCAAATATAGTACCTACCTCAATATGAAATATGCACGAAACTAAATATTTTAATTTACACAATCACTCAAAGAATGTTCACACTCAAATCATATGTTTCTTCGATACCCAATTTAAAAAATAAATAACTTTAAAACGTATTTTAGATACCAAATATTTAAAAGGCATTTCTGAAAACGAATTTTTAACTGCCGACTGCATAATTTAATTTATAAAATTAAAACAACTTACGTTAGATTTCGTTATAACGAGTCCGGATTTACATAACAGACACCCTGTATAAGACTTATTTTCTTAAGGGATCTCAGACTAGACCTTTGGAAGCGCCAGAGTCCACTTTTATGTTACGCTAAACACATCCGAATTGACTACTTACAGAGTCCTACTCCTATACGAGAACTTACTGTTACAGCCCATTTCGAAAGCTGCCGTACAATGGTCGAACGGTTAGGGCGCCGGTCGTCGGTACCGGAGGTCGTGGGTACGAATTATACACTCAAGACCAAAACATTATGACCACCCCTTCATTTTGCAACGAACTCGCCTGGATGACGTGGAAGGCACGTGACCAGGTGGAAGTGGTATTGAACTGCTGCTGGTGAGTCTGAAGAATCATTCTTTCACTTACTTCTGTGTGCGATGGGAAAGGCTGAGGATCTAAGCGATTTGGATAGAGGGCAGATTGTAATGGCTCGGAACAAGTATTTCCGAAACGTCACGACTCCTGGGTTGTTCGCGATCTACAGTTGTCAATACTTATGCAAAGTGGAAGAAGGACAGTGAAAAGAGCAGTAGACGACAGGGTGTTGGACGTCCACACGCTGTCAAAGAAAAGGTCTCGCACGGTGAAGCCAAACCGGAGCCAGACAGTGGCTCGGCTGATGACCCAATACAATGCAGGGCCAAGTTGAATAGTATCCGAACACACTGTTGGATAGGGGGCTACGCAGTAAACGTCCCACTCGTGTGCCTTTGCTGACCGAGCGCCATCGACAACTGGGCCCGGGAACATCGCGACTGGTCCATGGATTAGGGGGAGAGAGTTGCCTGGTCAGATGAAACACGGTTTGTCGTTCATTACGGTCTCATTAGCCTTTGTGTAGCAAATAAGTAGATGGTAGCGCCCCCAACCAAACCTTTCCGAAGGCTGCATTCGAACTCACGAACTTCGAAATCGAAGAGCAGAAACGGGCTTCATGAATGCTGGTTTTAATGTTCGGCGTTGGGAGAGAGGGAGAAACGGACTGTAGTGCCCCGAACTTAAAATTAAAACAAGCGTCCTACCTCAATGAGCGTTTTATTCTTGGAATTTTAAACCTATTCTCGCTTTCAAGCATACTACGTTTCTCCTCAATCAGAAATTAACCCAGAAAACTTCTTCTAATTGCTTATACCTCTTTTCTTTTCTAACCACTCCAATAAACCTTCCATCCACCCCCACAAACAGAAGAGCCGCAACGCAAATCAACACCCGTTCGAAGGTCAAACCGCCTCTTCTCTTCTACCCCTTCCCCACGACGAAATTTTGACGAGAAGCCTTTTCGATTTATTTGACTTTCTTTGAATTCAAACTAAGGAGCCCTCAAAAGAGGATGTTCTAAATACAAATTTACCACATTTTAAATATATAACCCATTTTGAGTTATATCCACACAATAATTTCAATATGGAAATATTTGCTATATCGAATGCAGATTGGAGCACAAGATGTCCTAGGTACAAAATACCCCCAAATCATTCTACACAGACAATTTTAATATATGTTATATTGAGATTTTTCGCGTTCAAAGAGGTAGACCATATAGTCTATAGTTAATTGTCATATTGATACGTTTCGTTCGGAATGCAACCAAAAGCGGAGGTGCACGACTAGACGCTTCGACAGTCCACCCAAAACGTTTTTGTCAAATAGATTTAAAGTTTCCTAGCACTTTGAGCGAGTGAATAAACAATTTGGTTGAAATTAAAACACTTCCTTTTACTCTCTGAAGACATGACTGCTCAAAAAATCGTTCCATTAAAAAA
Organism: Pardosa pseudoannulata; assembly: GCA_032207245.1. Classification (NCBI taxonomy): domain Eukaryota; kingdom Metazoa; phylum Arthropoda; class Arachnida; order Araneae; family Lycosidae; genus Pardosa; species Pardosa pseudoannulata. The sequence goes on from CM063508.1 coordinate 188,790,304, forward strand.
AACTATTCTATTTATGTTTTAAAGGATTGTATGTGGCTGAGTAACGACATTCTTTCTGTAGCAACATTTTCTTGTACGCTGATGGTATTGTACAGTACGACTTTTGAAATTTTAGAGTACCATTCAGTAGAGGGCGTTTTAATTTGCCCCCTGATCTTTGAACGGGAACTTTTTTTCGTTTCGGTTTTCGTCCGTAGAAAATAAGGATAACTTGGTTACAGTAACAAAATGACTGAACATATATCGATCCCAAATAAACCGATATTTTTTTTCCGGTTCAGTTCCGGTTCTCGTTCCGACCTAAATAACGGTATTTTCCGGTTTTCGGTTCAGTTCCGCATCGAAGACCTGTTTGCCCCTCAACGCAGTGTAGAAAATATTATTTATTTGAGAGAAATGCAATATGCACGCGAAGAAACCAGACATTGAAATTTAATTTCATAAGACTTTATTGAAGAATTTCACATTAAATAACAAGAAGACAACATTCACCATCCACCTCTAAGAGCCAACACTAAATGTAGAACAGATCCGCCCGTCACTTTGTAATCCGCAGCTGTCTTGTCATCACTCCTACGGAAGAACAAATAACTCAGCAAGGGTCATTGAAATTTTCATCACAGACGAGGTTAAAATGTAAACTGAAACCCCAATTAAATCATAATACTCTAATTTTCTGTCTATAATATATTTGTTGTATCACTCAACTCAATCTTCGAGCAGAAACAGAGCCAATTTATTTACACAAACTCTTTAAGGGAAACACTGCATTTCTGTAATACATAATGCTCTAGAAAAACTCAAAATAACAGCTATTTTAAAACATGCTGAAGCGACATTAATCCATTAAAGTATTTTTCTTCAATCTGTTTCCACTCAAGAACGACTTAAATTCATTATTTTTATTTTAATTATCGTCTGCAATTTATTTTTCACTTCTATTACGCCAATCTTATTCCTTGTAATACCGTTCATTTCAAACACTTTATTTTTCTTACGGCATCATAATTATTTCATCTCAGATTATTTCACGTTTTTCGGGTGGAAAAGGGGAATGCAAAAAAAGAAATCATTGAAACAGAATTGAATGAGCAAACACAAAAACCTTCTTCATTTCATTTCAACAGATCGGCACAGGTCTATGGCTCAGTCAGCAGCATTTCTAACACAGCAGGTGTAAATTTCATAATATTTTCAGTGAACGATATCGTATCCGCAGATTAAACTTCTACTTTAATTTCACGTGATTCACAGAAATGAAAGGCATATGGAAAAAAGCGTTACATATATAAAATAAACTTGAGCTGTATATTACAGAAAAGTAAAATTATATTTAAAAAACTTACATAAATTAGTAGACAATTAATAAGCATATAAATGAATTATTCGAAAGCATATATAAATAAAAAGGGTTCACTTAAGAATTGGGTACACGCTAATAGGCGCCAAATCTGGTGGCGATAAAGCGCCAAATCTGGTAACCCAGACTGCTTTCTCCTCTCCTCGACGTGATATATTTTCGCTTATGTACAATTTAGAGGCCGTTCTTTTTATGTAACCCTTTCGTTACGTTTCAATTCGCCTAATTTCTATTAGTTCTTTGTTTAAATGCGCTTAATTTCTATTGGTTTAGCGGTTAACGGCGCTTTTAACGCAATATTCAAACTGGTTATACTCGTTTTCTGTCATTTTCGCCTGAGGATATTGTTTGATGCACTTCTGTTTGGTTTTTGTGTGTGTGTGAATGAGGGACTTATCAATAATAAATATGAATGTTTGGTGTGTAAGAATGATATGAATCTGATCTAACGTAAAGATTGATCCAGTGGAAGTGCATCCAACGCCTAAAAAGTAAGTGCTTATGTTTTTTTAATTTCAAGTGATATTTCATGTTACTTTAATTGTAAACTCTTTCGTGTGGAGTGAAGGAAGTTTTTTATGTGTTTTTTGAATGGTTGCGGATTTAAGCAATATTTTTTTAGATGCAGTTAGTGTATATTTATTTTATTTTTCATATGTATATAAAAAATATTACATTCTTAACAAATTTTTATACTATTTGTAATAACATTTACGGGGGGTCAAGGGGGGCAGAGCCCCCCTTGGTTAAAAAAGTTTTTGATAACTCAAAAATTTAATTAAAAAATTAGAAAGTACTAACCTTTTAATGTTCTTTGAAAATTAAAATTAAATCTCTGCGGATGTTTTATTTCTTTTTTATTTCTGGTTTATCTTTTAAAATGAAATTTTTAATTATTTTGTGTTTAAAATAAGGAAATATTTTAAGAATATTATAAAAAATAATAATAATTTATTACAATTAATTAATTTATTACATTTTTAATAAATTTTTATATTAACATTTACGGGGGGTCAAGGGGGGCAGAGCCCCCCTTGGTTAAAAAACTTTTGATAAATTAAAAATTTATTTAAAAAATTAAAAAGTACTAACCTTTTAATATTGTTTGAAAATTAAAAAAAAATCTTTGCGTATGTTTTATTTTTTATTTCTAATTTATCTATTTTTAATTGTTTTGTGTGCTTAAAGTCAGGAAATATTTTAAGAATATTAAATAACAAAAATAATCAATTTTTAATGATTTAAAATTAACAACCAATTAATATTAAAAAAATAACATGAATAAACAAAATTTGTATTAATATAAATATCATTTTACGCAATTTTCAACATTTTTGCCATTAATTGCAAAATTAGTACATTATTTCACAATAAAATAAGTCAGTTAATTTAGTCGAGGCGAAAATCCGTTGCCGTTCAAAACGTCAGCCTTCCGGTAACTCCGCTCGAAGGAGTTGGCGTGATTGGCGCCAAAAAAAAAATCGCCAAAGACAGCAGGCTGTACCCAATTCTTAAGTAGTCCCAATAAAAAATATGTTAAAATTCAGAATCCTTAAAATGCATCTTTCTTTAATTTAATATGGTTATTCGCGATCCGAGTTCAATTTTTATTCTGAAGTTATGGCGCCATCTGCCGAACTGAAAGTGAAAAACAAATGAAGAATGCAGAAAAGAACGGCCTATTTGTTATTTCTTAATAGAAATAAATATACAACATGGAAACTATTAATTTTATCACATATCTTCATTAATTTGCAAGTGAACATTTAATTTGTTGTATTTCTTTTAATTTAATATAATTTTTCTTCAACCATAAAATTTGTATAAATATGAGCAGGTACTGCCATAAATTATACTTTAGGAAAGATATTTGTAAAATTATACAATAAAATAATTTTTAACAGTATAACGCGGCGGCGTATTATACGCATTAAAAGAAAATTTAAAGTTTTTTAACACAGAATCCGCGGATAATAAGCAGGAAATAAGGGTAGTATATCTCTTTCCTGGCAAAAAGATTTGCTTTGGCTGAAATTTTAAATAAGTTTCAAGCAAAAGTAGGAACTGTTTGGAATGTTGAAAAACATTTTAATTCATCACATTTAATATGTCTTACTTTTCGTCAAAAGCATTGGATTTGACAGTAGTGACCTCCCAAAGGAGTTTAGTTTACCAAGCTAAACTCGTAGTAAAACCAAAAGCCTGGAAATGCAGGAAGATATGTGATAAGTACTTACATTTGTTTCCCACTGAAAATGAGCCTTTGCTGTGCAGGCGGTATGCCCTCCTTTTCTTCTACCCTTTCTTTGATTCTTTCCACCTAAAAAGAGCAATGACTCATAACAATGTCTAACATAAAGTGCATTTTACAATATACAGTTACTTTCATATTTCATAAACATGTTTCTTCATAAATGATATACATAATTTGCGAGAATACAGGTAATCCCTTAGAAGCTATTTTATTCTTAAACATTTAAATTCAGCGAAGTTACCTCATGTGCATATAAAAGAAAATATTATAGACTATAATAATTTTTTAGCACTAGATTTACAGATGTGGATCCTATACCTATTTTTACTGAAGTGAGCCAATTCGACTCATATCAGAAAATGGAAGTTTTTGGCAAAGAAAATAGTTCCAAATTAATTTAAATAAAATGATTATAAAAAAATTCATGGAAAACATTTTTTACATATAAAATCTGTTTTCACCCATTTTCTGCAAACATTTCTATTCCATTGAGCACAATGGTTTCTACATCTGTTTCTTTGGCATGATGGTTGAACTTAACATTTCTTCTGTGTGTCAGTAGCATGAATTTCTGTCATCGGAATGGAAGTGTTCTCGACTTCTTCTCTCTATTTACTTCTAAGCTCTTCAGCCAATTGGAAAATATCCCGGGCCTGATAGGACCCATAAATTTCATCTTACACGATGAACTGTTAAATCATTCTATGAGTCCAATGGGCTCACCACCGTGAAAATAGGTGTACCCCATTGGATAATGTGAAATGAAGGGGAAGAGGAATGAAAGTGGACATCTATTTTATTACTTAACTCAAAACCAATGTATGTTTTTGAAAAGGGATATTAAAGTTTTATATATATATATATATATATATATATATATAGTGATCAAAGTTTTCATGAGTTAAATTGGCTCGGTCCATAAATCTAGTGTTAGTACATAAACAGTACACTATTATCAATAAACACTGACACATTTTAATTATCTCTACTACTCTCTACTTACTCAATTAAATATCTCTGCAATAGAAGTAAAAGACACAAATTTCACAATCATGATGTTTTACAGATAAAATTTAGGATTCTTTTACAGGATATTCAACTTTTACATGTAGCCAAAGAACACAAAAGTGGCTTATGTGGAAATTCGTAGTTGCATCTTTAAAAATTAAGTATTTTTTTAAATTACTGGAAAAAATATGGGAATTTAATTTTATGGAAATCAGAAAGAGAAATTATAAAAAATACAAAAATAAGTGAGTATTCAAAATTAATATTTATATTCAACCGCCATTTTCACTGGAGCAGAACGAGTGTAAAATGGATACCAAGAACTTTAAATTAAAAATTCATTTTGTTCAGGGTTCCCACTCTTTTTCCAGAAGAAAAATTCAGGACTTTTTAAGGACCAAAGTAACTTTTTATAAGGACCTACTTGAAATACACAGCATAACAACATAAACCCTATTTCCCAAGGAACATATTTTAATGATTATAAACCAGACAACTCATGTTCAAGAAATGCCAATGCCCTACAATTAAGTTTTTAAAAATGTATAAAAATTAATATAAGATAAATCTATTTGATAAAAACGAATTTTGAAAAATGTACATCTAACGTTTTTTGAGTGATCAAACTAAAAATAAATTGTGAATAAAATACAATATTATAAACAGTACTTTCTGAGGGTTTAAAAATGACTGATATATATATGTTTGTATATACTAGCTGAGTATACCCCACGTTGCCTGGGAAAGAAGAAAGTTTTAGACTTGTCTATTACATCCAATCCAAAGAAAATTAAACTTCTATAAGTAACTGAAATATCTACACAACCACCACCCTCCATGCTTCGTTTCATTAAAATCTGCATGACTGTTAGCTATTAGGAAAGGAGAGCTGACTTTATACTTTAAACCTTTTCAGTATTCAAAAGATTATTTATCAAGTAAGTTTTCTAGCTTGTAACCATAAAATGTACTAATAAGCTAAAAGTATTTTCATTACTTTAATACTGCACATTTGGCTAGAAAATGTAAAAGAATGTTATGAACTTTAACAAATATTTATTTACTGTTTAAAACGAAATTTCCAATAGTGCAAATTAACATATATAAATAATTCCATTTTGAAAGTTCCAACAGATTTCTTTTTTTGTAACAAATTTTTTAGTTCCAGTTCTGCAACTCAGCTACTTTTTCTTTTATATCCTTCCATGGAAGAAATTGATAGTGTTCCAATTTCAAAATTCTTAAGGAGTTCTTAAGGACTTTTAAGGACCGTGGGAACCCTGTTGTTTTGTGAAGAAATAAGTTTGAAAACAGTTACCATAGCACTTGAATTTGACCCAACTGTCATGTTGTACAATACATGAAAAAAACCCTGTATGTAAAAAGGTTACTCTAATTTTTAATTATGCTCATGAAAATAAGTTCAGTTAGCATGGTAAAGAACCAACATTTATTGATTTTGACAAGTTATTTAATCAAGTATTACAGAAGAATAGGAAATAGATTGACAGTGACAATGAGTTGTTTGCTAAACTTTGGAGGTGATTGTGCCTCTAAGTAAAAATCTCTGAAATTTATATCTTTGTCATAAAAACCTAGAACAAAAAATTACATATAATATACATTTATAAATAATCATAACATTTATTAAAGGAATTAACTTTTAAAAATGAATTTGCTTTGCGAAGGTTAATTTTTAAAATAATACCAATTTATGAAAAATCTATTTTCACAGGAAAAATTTCAGTTAACAGAATCCATTTGACTAAATTCATGTTCCTATCAATGATGCTCAGTTTCACAGTGTTTGTAACTTAATATTCTTTAAAAAATTAAAAAATTTAATATACACCAAATTAAAGTTAAAATACAAGTATATAAATAGATAAAAAGTATAAAAATTCCTTCAACAATTTTCAGGACCTACAAACTTTTAGTTTATAGATAAAAAAAAAAATAATAAATGCATACATAAAAGACATCCCAGAAAAGTGTTATTGTATCTAAACAATAGATAATTCATATGCACATTAATATGTCCTAATTTAAAATTATACTAAAAAACTTAAAACTTTTTATCACTTGAAACTCCCTACTCAAATGAACATAAAATAAAAATGCATCAAATTGCCTTAAATGACAGTTTTTGCTCAGTTTCTATCCAAAGTGAGAGAACATTTATAAAACTTACTGTAATTTTGCACGTATAGTCCGCAGACTATTTGTGTTTAAAAAGCAAATTTCTTCAGCCACGGACTATCTGCTGGTTCATCGCTCATATCATCAAAATCGGAAGAAGGGGGAAAGAAAAGCAACATCTTGCAAACGGCTGATGATCAAATGTAAACAAAACCACAACTCACGGGATCATTTCAACACAAGGATCCCTAGTAGCAGAGTGTTTTGTTTTCAAAGTTTTGATTTGCAGTATTTTCAATATTTTCATTATGTCTTTAAAACATCATTGCAGTTTGACTGCTGATTTCAAGCTGAAAGGAATTCAGAAGGTCGACAAGAAAGAGTAAAAAATGGGTGCAAGCAAAAGGAAACATTAAAAATAGGAGAAGAAAGGGATCCAGTCGTCGTGGAAAAATACAATGGCCTGCCTTAGAGGACGATTTACATAGCTGTGTTCTCGAACAGAGAAATGGAGGCTGCTCTGTTTCTTCCGTTAAAATTTTTCTGAAGGGCTATGTCAGAAGAAATTATTTCAAGTTTTAAAGGTGGAATTAATGGAGTCTAAACCAGACTTTTCGGCATTCTACTGTACTTGGATTTCTATTCTTAAAATGATTTAGTATTTTCATACTAAATTCAGGGTATCTGCCAAAATAAAATTTTTCAAATCCATGACTTTTCATGACTTTCCCTAATTTAGCAGATCATTTTCCATGACTTTAAAAATCTTTCGTTAAAGTATATATGAATAAAACTTCTGATGTAAATACAAATAAAATACATGCTTTTAGAGAAATGACAGGAATTTTATCATAAAAAAAAGCTATAAACTTACTTTATAAGTGTTAATACATAAAAATAAATTGCTGTATCAACATACCTAAGTTTAATCCTATAGCCATTTTTCAATCGAAATGTTTCCCATTTGAATTCAGGGTACTTTGGTATTATCCGGGTGACCACGAATAATAGCCAAATATAACCTATAATGTTTATATACAATATCCCTACAGATAAACTTATATTTTGTGCAAAAATCTTAATTTTTATTAAAAAATATTAATTATTATATTAATAAAATTTTAATCTACAATTTAAGAAAAAAACCAGAATAATATACATTTACCCACCCATTAAGCTTTCTTGCTTTGAGTTTCCTTGGCGAACCAATTTTACTTGGCAATAGGGTCAATAGATACCAAAAATAACAAACTCACATAAATACCAAATACCACATACACATAAATACCAAATTCAGTAACATCAGTCAAATGACAAGTAAAAATAGAATTAAACAATTCAATGCATTTTTTTTAAATCAATAGTTTAGCGGATCCATGACTTATTCATTTTAATTAGAAAATCAAGACTTTCCATGACAAAATTAATCCATTGTCTGAATCCATCATTTTCCATGACTTTCCAGGTGTGTGGAAACCATGTTAATTACATATCTTTGCTTGTATAGTCTGCAGATTATCTAGTAGTACGGACTATCTGATGATGTATGAAATTTTTTAAATAAAAAATCTCGCCTGCAAACTATACGTGCAAAATTACAATAAATTTGTTTTTTCCTACTACAGACAAGTTAAGATCCTCAAATACTGAAATAAAACAAAATTGACCTTTACAGCAATGAAATGACATAAAGGTAGAGATCGTACTTTGAAGTCTCTCTCCTAATAACAAGAATATTCCCTCTCATTTTATAAATTTATAGATATAATAATTATTCAAAAAATTATAATGCTACAATACCTTGTCTGTTGGTTCAATATCTATCTCAATCTGAAAAAGGAAAAAAAAAAATCAGATTTTAAGATCAAATTCATTATATTCCAGAAATGAACAAATTACACTAGTACATTTCCTTCCACAAACAATTAAAAATTTCAAAAATTCAAGGTTATTTAAATCAAAGTAAAACCTACTTACATCTTTTATGTTACATTTTAAGAGTTAAAAATGGCATAGGGTACCAAAATACATAAGTTGGTACATTCTTATAAAATTATCACACTTCTGAAAAATTATGTACAAATAAATGGAAAATAAGAAACATTTATTCATAAATATTTATGATAGGATAATGAGAATAATGTTTAAATGATTTGAGTTTTTTTTTTTTTTTAATTTTGTACAAGGTTAAAAATTGACATATATGATCAAAGACCTAATTGAATAATTTAAAGTAGAAATGGAATGAAAACCAATGCGTTTATTCTGCCTTGGAATATAAGTTAGCAATTCCTATGTTTGCTTTAACACTACATTTACGGATGTTGATCATATACCTATTTTTACTGAAGTGAGCCCATTGGACTCATACAAGAAAATTCAAATTTTTTTGTCAAGAAAATAGTTCCAAATTCATTTAAATGTAATGTTTATTATCAAAAAATTCATGGAAAACATTTTTTGCATATAAAATCTGTTTTTGAACCCCATTTTCTGCAAATAGTTCTATTTCATTGAGCACAATGGTTTCTACATCTGTTTCTTTAGCACGATGGTTGAACTTGACTATTCTTCCATGTGTCAGTAGCATGCATTTCTGTCATTGGAATGGAAGTGTTCTCGACTTCTTCTCTATATTTACTTTATACTATATTTATTACTCTATTTTCATATACATTCTATGAGTCCAATGGGCTACATACCGTGAAATAATAGGTGTACCCTACTGGATAATGCGAAATGAAGGGGAAGAGGAATGAAAGTGGACATCTATTTCACTACTTCACTTAAAACCAACGTATGTTTTTGAAAAGGGATAAAGTTTTATATATTTATATATATATATAGAGAGAGAGAGAGATCCAATTTTTAATAATTCAAATTGGCTCAGTCCGTAAATCTAGTGTTAAGATACATAAGTCTTATACACTGAAGTTCATCTAATAAATTGCCACTCATAAATTAGTTTTACAATTTACCTTTACGTAACTGTTCATACCCATTTTGGCTAACAAAATAATATCAGGATTTACAGATTTTATTAGCATTATCATATTTGATTTAACATCCATTTTTAAAGGTTTTCTAAACCAAAAATATTGTTTCATTTCTGACAGGTAATTTGATTGTTCCACTGACAATAATAATTTGTGACCCTGCTTCAAAAATCCTAAAAATTATTATAAAGGAAAAATCTGACAATTTCAATGCACACATACTTTTAATCTTTAAAAATAAATAAATTAATTAAGAAAAACAAAATATATAAACTACAAACTTATTAAACATTGTTTCACTATGCTAGTTCATAAATACACCTATTTTTTACTTCCTAACTTCTTATTGAAGTTCAGATTTCTATTTTACCAAAATTAAGAATTTTATATGAGGGCACTTTAATAAATTTTAATTCAACAAGAAAATATGTACTGTCATTTTGGTTAAAATTTTAAAGAAATACACACACATCCAAAATTTCATATTTGATACAGTAAAAGGATCCAGAATTTCAGACAAATCTGCATTCACTATCCACATCAATTTACTTTTTACTTATACAAAATTCTGGTTTATATATATGTACTTTCAATTTCAATTCTAAGTGTAACAGATAAATTCAGCATTTCTGATTTTTTTATGTAACATTTTAGCACGAAATAAACAATTTCAGTACAAATTTAAAAGGTACTAAATTCAATTGGTATATAAGGAATAAAAATAGGAATATTACCTCTTTTCCAGTGAGAGTCTGGATTCAAATTCAAGACATAGAAGAAAAGAATTTTGAAATTATTATAATTATCCACCATTTAATGAAATATAGAAATTATAAAATTCCTAAAAATGAGGTTAAAAACCTGTATTTACTTTCATCAGGTATAAAATTTAAAGATATAAAACCTGCTTACACATATGATTATAAACAAGAAACAAAATTTCTAATAATAGATAAAAATGCTTTCTGCTATTTGCTCTGAAAATAATTTTACAAGCCCTTGTTAATGCTGCTGATATTTAGGTACACTAATGAATTTATAATTCTGAATGCCTATATATGCATATATATATATATATGTCAGGTCTAAAAAGGGGGTAGTTGGAAATGAAGTGAGTCATAAACGATTTTAAAAAGGTAACTCTTTTATAATAATAAAATAAATGAAAAAGACCCATGCTCGCGTAACCTTTTGGAGTAATGCAGTCTGATGCAGAGATATTTCACAGGTAGAGGATGACTCATCAAGTGAGAAGAATCAAAGCATGGACAAGGAGCTGTCAACACCTTTCCACGCTTAGTTTTGCCATGAGTAAATGAAAATGGCACAAATTTTACTTTTAAATAAAACTATGATTTAATAAACTTATCTTACTAAGAAGGACTAATTATTCTATTAGCCTTAACACTGGACCATTATATATATATATATATATATATATATACACACACACACACACACACACACACACACACACATATATATATATATATATATATATATATATATGAAATGTGTAAAATGATTCTAGCCGTTACAAGAATGTTTAAGCCCCTATTATTTTGAATTACCTGGGCTTACTAGGCTATGAGAAAACCCACGTAAACACCAGTCTCTGCATTAATGCAACAGTGAAATATATATACATATATATATATGTAAGTATGAAATGTGTAAAATGATTCTAGCCATTACAAGAAAGTTTAAGCTCCTATTTTTAATTACCTGGGCTTACTAGGCAATGAGAAAACCCACATAAATACCAGTCTCTGCATTAATGCAACAGCGAAATATATATATATATATATATATATATATGTAAGTATGAAATGTGTAAAATGATTCTAGCCATTACAAGAAAGTTTGAGCCCCTATTATTTTGAATTACCTGGGTTTACTAGGCAATGAGAAAACCTACGTAAACTCCAGTCTCTGCATTAAAGCAACAGTGAAGTCCATGGAGGAACTTTAACTTTATTTGATACTAAAAATGGACATTGCATTGAATGTCAAAAATACACTTCAATCACAAATTTCACTTAACAGTGAACAGTCATGGGAATTCTTTCCCATGATACCAACAGTTTAGTGTGGGACAGATGCATTATAGACACAGGTCCCATTCACCATGGTTTTTATTTTGGCGACCAACAGGAAACTGCGTGTTTCGAAAAATTGCCAAGTAGAAAAACATGGTGGCATTCACATGGTATATTTGAAACACAACATTAACAAAACTAAACTTTAAAAGAAAAAAAAAAACAGATTAACCATTTAAAGCATTATTAAAATAAAATTAGCAAAATAATTATAATTTTTACGTTATTTAAAAAATAAATAACACATTAGTAATATTTATGGTATATATCAACAGAATAAACATAATATATAGCATTTTTATTAAGCACTAACATTATAAAAAATCTAACATGTGAGGTGGGGTTCTCCCCCCCCCCCGTCAATACCCTCTTGTAATAAAAGAAATGCAAAATAAATTTCATAACAGATTAAAATTGGAAAGGGTAACACCACAAACATTCTTCAACTCTCCTACCTCCCTTAAAAAAAAACTGAAATAATTCTTTTTTACCAAATACAAAAAAAAAAAAAACTGATTCGGAATACTGTTGTTCCCACACACTTAAAAGTTTAGAACAGGGTTGGCTTCATTTGCCCAACCCGAAAAAACACGGGCGGGTTTTTTTTTTTTTTTAAACCCAAGTGGGTTTTTTCAAAATTGGGATCTTAAATTAAAATTTTCAATTTAAAATTCCACATATTTAACTAATAATAAATATATTGAATTAAATCTATAATATATATTACATATTTCATCTTTGACAATGATCCTAAAAATTTTTTTTTAATTTGAGGGAGTCTAAACTGCTACAAAAAACAAAAACTTAAAAACATTTCAGGGAAAAATAGTTATCTGTATAACAAATACAATAAAATCTAAATTAAACAAAGTTAATAAGAATGTATGATGAAAAAAAATAAGAATATTGAAGTATTACATGTGATAAAATTAATCGAAAAATGGACAAGAAAAATTGGGTAAAAAATATGTAAAACAACTGCAAATAATAAACATGGGAATAATATATATAATTAATTCTGCTACTAATCATATATAACTTACAAATTAACTAAAAAAATATCTTCTGAATATTTTAATAATACAATACTGCTAATAAATATAGAGCAATAATTTAATACATTTTATTGAAAAGAAAAAACTTCAAAAGCAACTATTTCAAAGCCAACTTTTAGTATAAAATAATCGCCATTCAAAACTAGTTTTTTGATGTTAGAAAAATTTTATAAAATGAAAAAAATTTATTTTAAGATTTCAAAATTTCCTTTAATTTAGATAAAAATTTCTTCTGCATAATTTAAAATTGATTTTTAAAATTTTTAATTTTAAAAAGTGATTAACATTTTAAATTTATTTTAATCATACAATTAATTATATATCCTGTCCTCTTACATAACAAAAAACCTGAATAGTTTTCAAATCCCCAAAAAAGCATCTAAAACCCTTTGAAGTATAGAAAAAACCCTGATAAAACCCGAAAAAAGCCCAAAAACCCTGAAAAACCCGAAAAAACCTCAAAAACCCTGAAAAAACCCACTGGGTTGGGTTTTTTCTTAAAAAACCCGGGTTTTTGCCAACCCTGGTTTAGAATGAAATGCAAAACCCACCTCACACCTAAGAATACCTTAATATTTTTTAATAATTTCAAAAATAGTAAGAACCGAAATAACTACACCTGCCATAATTAATTTACTGAAACCCAGAAAATAAGAACAAAACAAAAATGTTCCAAAGTTTTTGTTTGATTTAGAATATCCCGATACTTTTTAACAATTTCAAAAATAGTAAAAACCGAAATAACTTCACCCGTCATAACTAAATTAACTAAATCCCAGAAAATAAGAACAAAAAAAATAGAACCTGACCTACGCAACTGTAAACCAAAAGAACAGCTAAGATGCAAATTTCTCGAATAGTGCCAGGTACTGACGTCAGACATCAAGTGCACCAATGGGGTGAAAGGACACGTTAGAACTGCCATACCCCACTACCACAGTCAGGGCAAACACACCAACCCACTCATTGCCCCATAAACTCGCTAAAAAATCACCAATTTTGGCGACAAAAAAACACAGCGTCTATAATGCATCTGGCCTAACGATGGCCGATTGGTTAGGGTGCTGGCCTTTGGTACCGGAGTTCGTGGGTTCGAATCCCACAATGGCATGGATGTTCATAGCTGTTCGGAATCGGCTTTAAGCTGTAGATCCCGGTCTCATTAGCCCTAGTGTTGCAAAAAGTAGACTGTAGCACTCCAAACCAAACCAAAACCTATAATGCATCTGTACCAGCTTGGGAACAGTACCCTAAAATAAGTCACAGCACTCTGGGATGCTACATCACACATTTTGGAAATTCCTGATCTATGTTGAATTTTAATTATAAACATATTACATATTAATTTTAAAAAAATAAATAAAATAACTGTGATATAAATTACTTGAAAATAATGAGTTTCCCCCAAAACTGCCTCATGCTATAAAGAAATTACTTTCAATCCTCACTCAACAGTAACACTCTCTTTCACATTGTACAGTTAACTAGCTGCAATCTCACATCACCAGTTATACAAGAATGTGCAGATGTCAAATGAAGTCATTAGTTTCATACATGATTCATGTTGAACTAAAGTTGAACATCTAAAAAGTTGAACTACTTAAAATCTTTTTTACTTGATATTATTTATTAATAACTGGTCCAATCTCACATGTTTGCTTGCCTAATCAGAAATATGTCTAAATTATCTTTTCTATTTCATCACTTCCCTGATTCATTAATGATTTTCTATGAAAAAGTAAGAAAAATGACTCACTAACACAGCTACAAATGTAGAAGGGGATATGAAATAGTATTGCAATGTTATTTTAACTATAAATGACAACTAATTAAACAGAACTTTTCATAAATGCATACATGTGAAAGATAAAATATTTAGTTTTTTGTCCACAATTTAGAAAGATGTCACAGATTTGGTTACTGGCAACAATAATCTCAAACAATTCCTTAGAAAGCAAGCCTTGCAACTAGATATTCAATAGACAAAGGGTACAAAATAAAATTCAAATTGATAACTTTCTTAACCCTTTAAGGCATGAATCATTAATGATGATTACCTATCGATGCATATCTTAAATCAAAGTTATTATGGATTGCAAAGAATAAAATAATTATGAAGTTTAAACAACTGTGAATACTACAGCAAGCCATGTTATCAGCTATCCTATATATTTTCATCCTATGATGTTTAAAAATATCATAGGATGAAAAAGGAAGCACTTTGTGAAAAGAGATGTTTTGTATTACATGTAAAGCAAATAATGTAAAATGGAATTTTATAGTTGATAAAGCCATTTGTCATGATTTCAGTCTATGTATCTGCCAAAAAAGTAAATTTATGAGCGCTGTTTTAAAAATTAAAATGTCAATCTAAAACAAAAACTAATAAATAATAAAATTACTTGAAAACTTTGTAGGTTGTTTTTAAGATTGCCATCTAGCTACTCTCAAAAGAAAAACTCGTTTTAAGAAAACATAAAAATTCTTCAAGCTACTTTTAAAATGGTATCAAAAAGATACACCATGCATTAAAGGTCGAAAAAATTTTAAACTGAAAGGCTGTTAATAAAGCTTTAGCAAAGTTTAAAGAACAAACTGCGTTTAAATGGACATTTTAAAACATTTAAAAAACTTTAAAAGCTGAGAATTTTTTGTACTGTCAACTACGCCAAACCAGTGAAATGAATAACCATAATTAAAACAGCCCAATGGAAGATTCTTCGGTTACAGAAAATACGATAATATCATCGACACACAATCCTTACTTAGGTATCAATCTTATATAAAATATATTAGCCACACCAAGTTATACGATGAGAATGTCATTTTGCGTAACTCGATATCCAAGATTGTTTACAGAGAAATGTCAAGATTATTTTGAAAAATATTAAAAGTTTTGAAAATACTAAGCGTTACAAAATAAATTACTCTAAAATTTAGTAAATCTGTATATTTGATAAAGACAGAAAAGTCAGTGATTATAAAATAAAATAGAATTAGTATACGAATAGCACATTATACACATACCTTTACTTTGATTAACATGATGGGCAATAAATATGATATATTTCCTATATAAAAACTATGGACAAAAACACAATATCTCAGGTTTAAGAGGACAAAATTAAGATAAATCCTAAACTAACAAATATCGACTTAGCGGTTCAACAAAGTTACAAATGATGCCATCATATATGAGATAATTATTAAGTCAAAACTCAGAAATATCACAGAGTTACCTACAGCGCAAAGCTTGTGAACCGGTATCGTCACATCACAACTGGAGGTCTAGGAGAGGACTATTTCAATCCTCACAGGGAATTATCTGCAATAGAGATGTACAAAGACAGGCTTTAAAACGTACGTTAAAGTCTTTTCTGTGACAAATTTATTCATACTTTAAAGGAAAAATAATTTTAAAGATAGAGGAATTCATTTTTTTGACTGTCAATTTTGCAATATTATAAGACGAAAAACTTGTTTTAGAATAAAATTTTCAATTTATTTTTACAAATTATACAAGCTATATAAATATTGATTAACATAAAACTATTTTTTCAATCATAATTATCCTTCAGAAGAATAGGTATAAAACTGTAAGAAAAAATATTTGGTCTCGCCCTTTATTTAGTAATTTATTCTTTTTAAAACTTTTGTTCAAAATTATTTTTAAACTTTCAATATAATTTAAAATTATTTCAAAACTTTTATTCTAAATTGCAATAAAAGCATTCAAATACTTTAAATTAACATATATATTACACTGGTGTGCAAAACTTAAGCAACAGGTTTTTTTTTTTTTTTTTTTGCCATAACTCCACGAAAAATCCTCTGAGAGACATGAAATTCAGAAATGAGGAAGAGTATTGTGCACATAAAGGATGACGATAGCATCGGAGCTGAAAAAGGAATACAATGCATACGGTATGGAATCTAACAAAAGAAAGCTATATTGAATGCGTAGTATCGTGACTCGTGATTGTCTATCCAAGGGAAAGAACAACTAGCAGATGTTCTTTAATATGGGATATGCCCTTCCCTAACTGCAATGGCTGCTTCGTACCGTCTACGCATACTCAGAACCAGCTGGTCCAACATTTCTTGTGGTAGGAGTGCCCATTCCGCAATCAGCATCTGTTTGGATTGTTGGATGTTCTCCGAAGGATGTAAGCATGCTGCAATGCGTCTCCCCAAAGCATCCCACTCATGTTCAATGGGATTTAAATCTGGGGAGTACGCTGGACTATCCATTCGTGTCAAAGTTGAGATGAACAGAACTTTATCACTGTACAGTAGCTTAGTTCCATTAGAGTCGGTGCGAGGATAGTAGTTAAGAATCTCAAACCTTCTCTCCCCTCCTAAATCGGAATCAACCCACCCAGCAGTAACAAAATCTTTCAATTCATCAATCCTGGGCTATACTGTTACTTAGTGAGGAATGCAAGGCACAGAGCAGTTTTAACACCTTCTAAATGAACAAGCCCTAGTACAGTTTGCGATATAGGCCGAGGATGAGGAGCTTTTGCACGGTAAACGGTACTCTGAAACTAACTGAAATTCGCATGCACGAGGACAACTTATTTCTGGACCGTTTCTCTTAAAGATATAGTAATACGTATAACAATTGCCAAATTTAATTATCATAGTAACAATATGGGCATCATCAAATTACTACCCAAATTGTGGAGGAAACAGCAACGGACTGGATAAGTTACCTATGGCAAGCTTTACGAATGGTATGGTTATTATAACTTGCTACGTATTCTTTATTTCGGCACTTAGTGTAACTTACGTATTTACAAATTAATTTGTCAATATGTTTCGTAAGTTACTCGGAAAGATGTGTTTGCTTTACATACTATATGAATTTAGCAGCTAAATATGAAGAAACTCCCAACAGCTCAGTACCTTTGAACCTATAGATAGTAATGCTTCGAACCGAACGAGAATGGTGACATTGGCGTGAAAGGAGCCCAGGAAAGTGTACCTTGGCACAAAAAGTTTCAAACCAAGTCCAGTTATATTTTGATTCCGGTGTTATATAAAACTCCCAAATTGCCGCCTTGATGAACTGTGTGTTTGCGTAGCTTTAAGTAATATGTTGGAATAA
The DNA here is from genome assembly GCA_032207245.1 of Pardosa pseudoannulata. NCBI lineage: Eukaryota > Metazoa > Arthropoda > Arachnida > Araneae > Lycosidae > Pardosa > Pardosa pseudoannulata. Next base: position 188,808,325 of record CM063508.1, read on the forward strand.
TAGATGAAGGAATTTTAAACCTTACTGATGAGAAAAGCAGATTTATCCAAAGTAATATTATTTATTTTAATAAATACAGATCTAATTGAAAGATAGAAAATGGTATGTATATTCGTATAATAATTATCCGGTTTTTTTTCATAAATTCAAAGGGTTAAAAAGTTGGAATTTGCAATTTTCCTTTTTTTGTGTGTAAGACAAACTAACTCTAATGCTACTTCAAGTCCCTATTCTTTCAGATAAGTTGTAAATAGAATATATCAAGTAAATTGTAAAATTTTATACACTACTCAAAACAATTACGGGAGCACATGGTTTTAACGAAATTACTTACACCGATAAGTAACATAAAAAAGTCATCCATAATTTAAAGCCTAGCAGGAAACAGGAGAAAAATTCATATGCAAATCAAAGTTGGTGACGTCAAAAACCAGAAAAAATAAGGGCAGAAATGTCTGTTTCACTGCCTTAACTGTGGAATTCGATTGCTCAGTTATTATTATTATTATTCAGAAAAGGTGACTTGAAAATGTCTCAACAACGTGATTTACCGGAATCCATGGCATTACTATGTATTACTAAAATTTTAATCTACAATTTAAGAAAAAAAACCAGAATAATATACATTTACCCACTCATTAGGCTTTCTTGCTTTGAGTTTCCTTGGTGAACAAATTTTACTTGGCAATAGGGTCAATAGGATAATACCTAAATACCAAACTCAGTAACATCAGTCAAATGACAAGTAAAAATAGAATTAAACAATTAAATGCATTTTTTTAATCAGTAGTTTAGCGGATCCATGACTTTCCATGACTTTTACTCATTTTGCTTGAAAAATCAATACTTTCCATGACAAAATTAATCCATTGTCTAAATCCATGATTTTCCTTGACTTTCCCGGTGCGCAGAAACCATGTATACATATTATCAGATTTTATTGTGAAGAGAACAGTTTCCAAAGTTATTAAATTCAGTAATAATTACATTAGGAAAGCTTGAATTATGAGATATGTCTGTTGTTTAAATCGTTTGATTATTTCAGATTCTTTTACTGTGATTGAATGCTACTATCGTCTTGAAAAGACGATAACATTTATTTTCACAACACCAAAGACAAGTTACAACGCACACTAAAACAGACAATACTGCATCTCTTAAAAATTCCGAGAGTTCAATCTTGCTTCTTCAGGTTTGGGAATTTTTGGTTTGGGAGCGCTACGGTCTACTTTTTTGCAACACGAGGGCTAATGAGACCGGGACCTACTGCTTAAAGCCGATTCCGAACGGCTACGAACATCCATGCCATAGTGGGATTCGAACCCACGAACTCCGGTTCCGAAGGTCAGCACCCTAACCATTCAGCCATCGTTCGGCTTGCTTCTTCAGGACGCGCCACTAAAAACTTTTCGAGTTAAGTTGTCACCCAGCTGCTCAAAAGCAGACGATAGAATTCAAGCGACACTCCCACCTTTTGAGTTTGCTCTCGTAGAAAAACTCAAAATTCTGTCCTGTCATTCACAAATCCAGACGTACGGGAACTCGGGCCTCACGACCTAGCCGGGTTTTCTTCGTATTTAGTTCTGGTACAGACTCCAACAACTCCTCACGATGTTTAATAGGTTGAAGTCCTGTCTCTTATTTTATGTTTTGAGCTGCAGAATCTATTTTCTCTTGTAGATTCTTAGCTGCGGGTGTCTGTACCTCAAGGGCGTACAGATGTTGTATAGGTCTCAGGAATTCACCGTTCTTAGTTCTCACTTTCACAAGACGAACAAAACCGTCTTTACCAGGGATTATTTCTGTTATTTTTCTTAGTGGCCAATTTAGACGCTTTTGGTTGTGTACCCCGACAATCACTACTTCTTCACACTGAATTCACAAGTATTTCTAATTTTCTTAATTTGCTGCCTCAACTGTCCCAAATATTCCAATCTGAATCGAGTTTTGAGATCTTTTTGCAGTTTACACCTGTATATTTGCCGTTTGTGAAGATTCAAGGAAGATAGATCCAAGTGATCAAGGTCTGGAATTCCATTTACTCTACGATCCATGAGAAATAAAGATGGGGTTAAGGGTTCCAAGTTATCATGTTCAGAAATGTAGGTAATGGATCTCGAATTTACGATGTCTTCGCAGTCACAGAGTATTGTATTTAGTTCTTCGTAACTCAGGCATGCTCGGCCTAAAACTTTCTGCAAAAGATCTTTAACTAAGGCAATTAGGCGCTATCACCATCCCCCCACCATGGAGCTTATGGTGGTATAAATTTCCAAATTATTTCTCTCTTTTTTCCATCTTCGTCGACTTGCCGCCAGTCAATACAATGGAGTAGTCGATTGGTTCCATAAAGTTGGTCCCGTTATCAGAATACATTACAGAAGGTCGACCACGTCGTGCAATAAATCGTCTCAGTGCTAACAAAAAAATTTTCTGTCGATAATGAAGAAAGAAGTTCAAGGTGGATCGCTCGATACACAGCGCATGTAAACAGTGCAACCCAAGTTTTGGAACCGTCTTTTAGAAACAATGGGCCTGCAAGATCTACTTCGTTCACTTCAAATACACCTGCATCCCTTACACAGTCTTCTGGAAAGGGCGGTAAATTCGTTTTCACAGGTTTGGCATTGAAACGTTTGCAGCGAATTCAGTGTTCAAAACTTTCCGAATTGATCTCCTCCCTTTCAGAATCCAATATTTTTCTCGGAGATGTGCCATCAAAGTCTGAATTCCACAGTGCATCAGGTTTCTATGTTTATACAAAATTAAATTCCTTACAGCTGGATGTTCTCCGGGCAGGATTACCGGGTACCTAAAGTCTTCAGTATCCTGACGGTAAATGGCTCGGGTTTTAACTCTCAGTAAACCATTTCTATCAATTATGACATTCAATGAGTGCAACCTTGGATCTGAAGGTCCATTAAAAACTTCTGTTTGAATCAAAAGCATAAAAAGGTGTTCAGCTCCTTTTATTTCTACAAAAGAAAGAGTTGGGGAATCCAAAACGTCAATTTTTCTGGCATTATTGCAAAATCTGCTGATCCAAGCAAGTGTTCGAACATTTTTTAAGTGAGAAGAGAAGGACCTGTAATACCAATCATCTGTTTTCTCTGTGTGATTATGAGCAGACAAAACAGTTTTCCGTTTTTCGGTATTTATCAAATCTTCGTCTGCTTCTTCAGTGCTCCGAGGCCAATTTTCTGCATTCTCATAAAGCCACAAAGGTCCCTCCCACCATTTCAATCGAAAAAGTTGCTCCGCTGAGCCTCCTCTGGTGGGAAGGTCTGCTGGATTAAGTTTTCCTGGTACATGTCTCCAACTTTCCACATTGGTAATACTGCGTATTTCTCGGACGCGGTTCTGTACAAATGTTCCCCATGGGGCATCTCTCTTTATCCAGCTAAGAGCAGTCATGGAATCGCTCCAAAAAAATATCTTCAGATTTGGTATCTTTAGTTCTTCAACAACACTTGCACATAGTCTAGAACTAATACAACACGCCAACAGTTCCAGACGTGGAATTGTTAAATTCTTCAAAGGCGAAACTCTAGCACGAAATTGAACGAATCTAACAAAAACTTCATCATGAACTTGTACACGCAGAAAAATACAAGTGGCATATGCCCTAGCATTTGCATCACAAAACACGTGAAGACTGACTATTTCTTCTTCGTCATTGCCCAGTTTCATCCACCGAGGTACTTTGATTTCTGAAAGATCCCTTATACCCTTCAGCCACTTCAAAAATTGATTGGATAGATCTTCAGGAAGGGCATCATCCCATTTAAGACCAAGAGTCCAAGATTCTTGTAGCATAAACTTTGGAATAATTGTCACCGGAGAAGATATAACCAATGGATCAAATATACTCTGAGCCAAAGAAAGCAGTCCCCTTTTAGTAAGAACCAGTTGTTCTTCATTCGGACAATTAATATTGCAAGACAAAGTATCTTCTTTTAAGTTCCAGTTTAGGCCCAATAAAGGTACGGTTTGATAGTTGTCAGACTGGCCGATGTTTTTAAGTACAGCATTCGATTGCCAACCTCGGAGGTTGAATTTCGCAGAAGACATCAATGTTTGGGTTGGTTGGTTGGTTGATTGAAGTTTAATGGCGCTAAATCCTCTAGGGACAAACTGCGCCAAACAAGATGAAAAAAAAATTACAGGTTCAAAAACAGATTAAAGCAACTATAAAAATAAAACATACAACATAAAGACACGAAAAAAATTGAGTTATATACAGATTAACAAGAATTGAAAATTGAGTGAATTGAAAATTGAAAGATTACAAATTGAAAAAAAGAAAATTGAAACACAAACAAAAATTATATTTCGGTATAAAAACCAGATTGACGAAGAAAGGGGAACAAGTTTAGATGTGGAGTTTCCCCGATGATTAAATTAAGATTAGGAGATTGGTTACCAAAAAATTTTATATACAATGATTTAGAACAAACACAAGAGGTTAAAATATGTGCGACTGTGTATGGTGTCTTGCAATACGCACACTGTGCAGGAGCTTCACCGAGCAAGAGATGGGCATGGGTGAGCCTGCAATGACCCACTCGTAAACGAGTGAGTATTACGTCATGTCTCCTAGAAGGGAGTTGAGACCATTTCATTATCTTGGTTTTAATTTCCCGCAGTTTATTTGAAGAAATGCTATCCCAGGACATCTGCCATTTATCGTGTAAAAAGATGTTTGATGTAAATTTTCAAGTCAGGATAAGGAAGACCAGTGTTGAGAAAGTCGCTTGCAGACCTGGTAGCCATGTCCACAAGTTCATTGCCTTTAATGCCGACATGAGAGGGAACCCAGCTAAAAACTAGCGAGATTCCCATGGAGGTAAGGTTAGTTATTGTTGTAAGAATTTTGAAAATAATAGGATTATTACAGTTATTTGAATGCAATGAATTAAGAACACTTTGGGAGTCTGTATAGATAATAAAGTTTTTACTATTGTGATTCATCAATTCTTCTAAAGCCTTCAAGATAGCAAAGGCTTCAGCAGAAAAGATGGAGAGTTTAGGATGGAGTCTGTAGCTATTGATTTGATCTTTAATAAGGTATGCACAGCTGACATAGTTAGTGGATTTTGAACCATCTGTGAAAACAGAGGTGAAATTTTTATAATATTGTTTGTGATCTTCAAAAATTTGTTGATAAATGATATTGCTAGTTGAATTTTTGTCAAATGACTTAAAGGGGTTTATTATAGTAAAAGTAGGAGTGTGCCAAGGATGTATTCCAATAGCTGTGGGTATTGTATCTATATTGTCTAAGTTAAGATCTCTTAAAATTTCATTTATCCTTCCCTGAAACGGCAGAACACAAGAAGGTCTAGCATTGTATAATCTCTTGAGGTAATAATTGAGTGTATGTTGATGGATGGGATGGTTGATATAAGATGACGTTCTGAAGTAGTACTGAAGAGATAACATTTGTCGACGTAATTCAAGAGGAGCGTCACAGCAGTCAACGTAGAGACTTTCTACAGGAGATGTTCTAAAAGCCCCGGAACACAATCGAAGAGAGGAATGATGAATGGTATTCAGCTTTTGAAGAACAGAAACGCGTGCTGACCCATATACAGGACATCCATAGTCCAGTTTTGAGCGGATGATGGCATGATAGATCTTAATTAGGGAAGAGCGATCAGCTCCCCATGAGGTCTTAGAAAGGATTTTGAGGATGTTGAGCTTCCTTTCGCAATTTTTCCGCAAGTTTGTGATATGGGGTGCAAAGGTTAGTTTTTTGTCAAAAATGACGCCGAGAAAATTTACCTCATTCACAATGTTGATGTTATTTCCAAGCAACTGGATCTCTGGGTCTGGGTGCAGACCTCTTTTTTTGCAAAAATGCACACAACACGTCTTTGAACTTGAAAAGCTGAAACCATTCTCCATCGCCCACTTACTGATCTTGTTAACTGCAGTCTGGAGTTGTCTGTTAATAAATCTCATATCCGCTCCTTCACATGAGATATGGAGATCGTCGACATACAAGCTTCCATTAACAGAGGGAGGTATCTCGTTCAGAATCCCATTGATTGCAATAATGAATAGAGTCACACTCAACACGCTTCCCTGAGGAACCCCTTCTTCTTGAATAAAAGTGCGAGATAGTGTATTTCCTACTCTAACTCGGAAATTTCTTAGGGCCAAAAAGTTTTGTATAAAAATAGGCATATTACCACGCAACTCTAAATTGAACAGTTGCTGTAAAACCCCATGACGCCAAGTGCGGTCATATGCCTTTTCTATATCGAAGAAAACCGACACCAAATGTTTTCTTTTAACAAAAGCATTCCGGATTCTGGTTTCCAACTCCATTATATTATCTAGCGTACTCCTTCCACGACGGAAACCACTCTGAAATTTGGAGAGGTAGTTATTTTCCTCCAGGTAGTATATCAGACGAACGTTTATCATTTTTTCCAGAATTTTGCATAAACAGTTCGTCAGAGCTATTGGACGGTAGCTGAGAGGATTCGTGGGGTCTTTATCAGGTTTTAAAATGGGGATTACAATAGCCTCTCTCCACGAGGAAGGAAAGCTATGTTCTCTCCATATTCTATTGTAAAGTTTAAGAAGGTTGAACATCGAAACTGAAGAAAGGTTTTTTATCATTTCGTATGAAATATTATCCGGACCAGCAGAAGATTTATGGACTTTCTGCAAGGCTCTGTATAGTTCGAAAATGGTGAAGTCAGTATTATAGTTAAAGTTAAGCGTAGTTTGAAAGTTTATTGGTTTATTTTCGACTAGGTTTTTAAGTTTTGTAAAAGATGCAGAATAATTAGAACTTGAAGAGATATGAGCTAAGGTTGAGGCTATTGTGTTGGCTATGTCATCAAGAGAAGTTATTAGGTTATTATTATAATTTAAAATTTGGATTTGGTTGTTTGGGTAAACGCCTGAACAGCGCTTAACTTTTACCCATAAATCTTTACTTGAAATTGAGGAAGAGATACTGCTAATATAGTTCACCCACGAATCCCTTTGGCTACGTCTTAAGGTACGGCGGAAAATACTTTTACATTTCTTATAATTTATAAAGTTCTCCGTCGTAGGATTTCTTTTAAACACGGAAAACGCTTTTCTTTTATCCTTATAAGTATTTTTACACTCTTGGTTCCACCATGGCTTTGTCTGCTTTTGAGGATGGCAGGATGATTTTCTAATAGATATGTCAGCTGCAGAAATTATTGTTTCAGTTATCTGATTAACTGCTTCATCAACGGAATGATTGTCGACCATGTCTGTTGAGATATTGGCTAGGGTACGGAATTTATCCCAATCAGCGGAACCAAGAATAAAACGAGGAACACGCTGATTGGCATTGGAGACATTATTGTGAGTTAGGATAATGGGAAAGTGATCACTATTATAGAGGTAGGAATCTACTGTAAAATTCCAAAACGGAAAAATTTGAGGACTGGATATTGCTAAATCTAGGGAGTGAAAGGTTCTTGTAGGAGTATGTAGGTAAGTAAGTTGATTTGTATTGTAGATGCACAGATCATGGTCGGATATTAGTTTTTCTATTTGACGACCCCGTTTATTAAGGTTGGGGCTGCCCCACAATGGACTGTGGCCATTCAAGTCCCCAACAATAATAAAAGGGACTGGAAGTTGAGTAATAAGGTTATTAAGAGTGCTCTGAGAGATGGTATTGTTTGGAGGGATATAGAGGTTACAAACAGTTATTAGAGAGTGTATGTGTACTTGAACAGCAACTGCTTGGAGGTCAGTTTTAATGTTTAAAGTTCTGGAAGGGTAGTCATGAGAAGTGAAGAGGGCAACACCACCACAAACTCTGCCCCCTTCTATGTAATCTTTTCTGGTAGTACTGTAGCGTTTTAGTTTGGCTGATTTATTGCTGTCAAGAAGGGTCTCTTGAAGTGCAAAACAAACAGGATGGTATTTATTTACGAGGTCTCTGATATCAGAGACGTGACTTTTGAAGCCATGGCAGTTCCAAGACAAAAGCGCCATTGTAAAATTTGGAGAGGAAAAGGATGGAAATTATGCAGGTTGGGTCTTAGCCCACATGCCTTCAGAGTCCGATTGATCTGTCAACATATCCTCTTCGGATGTGACATATCCTTTGATTGAATCGTCCTCAGCAGTTGGACGATTTTTTAAGAAGTCTTTTTTTGAAAATTGACATTTTAAAGGTTTGTTAGAGGATTCGTCCTCGACGAAATCCTCCAGGAGATTAAAACTTTTATTTTTTAATTTTTCTTTTAATCTTGCAGCCGTAATTTTTTGATGTTTGGGCGTCTTTTGCTTAGATGGAAAATTGCTTATCTTCGCTTTAGATATAAGTTTATTTGGAACTTGTGTTTTAGGTGTTAATTTACTTTTAGGTACGCGTTCATTTATTGGTTTTGGCATAATTACGTTTTCAACTGTAACAGGTTTATTTTCTATTTTTGAGGGTGAATGACGAGAAGGTTTAGGACTATTGGGGACGGATGGCTTATTTTCAGTTTGTGTGCCTATTGATTTACATTGCTTCACTGCTGCAGCAAAACTAATTCCAGGTCTTGGAGTACGTTCTTCAATGCGTTTTCTGGCTTCTGGATATGAGATATTTTCTTTAGCTTTGATAGTTTGTATTTCTTTCTCCAGTAGCCACTTAGGACACGAACGGGAATAGGCAGGATGGTCGCCTTTGCAGTTGATGCATTTAGGTGTTGATTTGCAATCAACTCCGTCGTGGCCAACTTCTGCACAACGAGGACAGGTAATGGATCCACGACATGATGTTTTTGAATGTCCAAAGCGTTGGCATTGAAAACAACGCAATGGATTGGGGACAAATGGACGCACAGGGCATCTTAAGTAACTTGCTTTAATGTGTGATGGTACTGATGGTGAGTTAAATGTAAGAATTAGATGTTTGGTGTTCAGTATTTTCCCGTCACGACGGATGGTGATACGACGTACTCCACAAACATGCTGCTCTTTTAGACCTTCTAATATCTCTTCATCGGGAACATTATAGAGTTCTCCCTCCGAAATAACTCCTCTACTAAAATTTAAAGTTGCATGAGCATTGACTGTTACTGGGATATCCGCAAATTTGGTACATTTCAAGAGACTTGAAGCTTGTTTTGCATCTGCTACTTCGATAAGCAAGACGCCAGATCGTAATTTTTTTACATTTTTTACTTGTCCAACGGATGACGAAATGCATTTATGTACAAGAAAGGGAGAGACAGCCGAAAAACTTCCCTCCTTTCTTTGTACAGTAAAAAATCTAGCCTGACTTTTATCAACAGAAACGTTGTCGTGCCCCTTTTGACCCAAGGGGAGAGGTTGTGGGGGGGTTGAGGAATCCATATTTTAAAGGAAGTTGTTCAGATCCCGGCGGCACCACCCACCATGGAGCCCAACAAGGGGATGCTAAACGCTCCCAAAAAGGGACATAAAGTCGCACCAGTGCTAACCGGGATCTATACGCGCACAGCTACCCCTTAAGCAGCCTCGACCCATTAAAGTGCCCAGCAGGTAACCGATTGCTTGGCCCAGGCCAGTGACAAATGTCGTCCGACCAGCCGATTGATGTAGACGGGACCATTCTACACCACCCGTTTACCCGAAGCAGGGGCCAAAGTAATGTGTTGGTTTCCCTCAATTACCAGGATCCCCCTTTCCGGGGACACGGGTCTCCACGCACGGCAAACACGTGGGTGGTTAACAAATCGCGAGGTGTTGTGTTCAGAAAGGGAACACAACATATCGCGATAAGCCCTCACCTCCGAAAAGGTAACCACGACGAGGGAGAAAAAGGAAAAAGGAAGAGAAGAGAAAAAAGGAAAGAAAAGGAACAGAACAAAAGATCGCTGGGGTACCTCGGGATTGCGACACCCGTGTTTACCTAAAGTAGGTAAACCCCCTGAGGGGCATCAATGTTTGGGATTCGAAAATAAATTTATTTGCTTCATCTGCGTTTTTCAAACTGCAGACACAATTATCAACATAGAACGAGTTGTTTAAGATTTCAGCAGTATCCGAGAGATCTTCAGAGGTCTTTTCTAGATGGTAGTTCAATGTCGCCGCCAGCAGGAATGGACTACAGGTGACACCAAACACTACTCTCCGATGTCTGTAGATCTTTATTTCCTTGCCTCTGGTTTTCCACAAGAGCCTCAGATAATTCCTGTCCTTCTCTCTGATTCCAATCTGAAGAAAAGCCTTTTCAATGTCCGATGTTACTCCAATGGGAAATTTTCGAAAGCGATTCAGCAAAGAAGGAACAAGCTCAATTAAGTTAGGACCAGTTTCCAAACAGGCATTTAGTGATGGTGTTCCCTTCATGTGTGCGGATGCATAAAAAACAGGCTCACTTTGGTGGTAATGCTATTCTCCTTAATCACAGGTCTGTGAGGAAGATAGTGCATATCCAATTCCCCTTTATCTTCGACCTCTTCAATTATACCATCAGCAATCCAATTTTCAAAGACATCTGTATATATTTCAACCTTCTGAGAGTCTACCAGTTTTTTATAAACGGAATCAAGTCGTTTCTCAGCCATTTGTCAATCATCTTTACCGAATCGAGACTTCAAATAATCAATTGCCTTGCAACAGTTTCCGGCAGATGGGGGCAAACTTTCAACTAATTCCCTCGCCCTGGAATTCAGGATAGAAGCTTGTACTAAATATTGAAACTTGTCGGCTTCATCAATATCACTGTTATCATCAAACTTTTTGAACTGTCCCCAAAAGGGCAGCCAATCCTTAATTTCACCGCCAAATTTCTTCAATTCCAAACGAGGTAGCTTAAATTTTCGTTTTGCCCCGCCAATTGATGATTGCGAATCGGTATCAACAGTGGTGCTAGTTTTCCTATTGATAACTATACTCATCTTCTAAAATTTATGAGAATATTCATCCGCTAAAACGGTTTCTTGTTCTATATCATCTTCTTTTACATTTTCAGTCGTCAAAAGGATATTCAAAATTTCATCATTTAATTGTGAAAGTTCATTATTTTTCTCACTAAGCAGCTGAAAAGTCGCCAAACAATCTAAATCTTCGGAAATGTTTATTTCGGTTTTAGCCATTTCATCTAACTGATTACATAATTTAGTAAATGCAGTTCTAACTGTTTTCCGGTTAAGCTTTAAAACTTCCATAACTTTTCTAAAACAATTGTAATTATGTCAAAGTATCGATAAATTTCTAATATCAAATAATTTATCGTCAAAAAAGTTCTATTCACTTGCCTTTCTAAATCGTTGTTTTCAAGTTCCAAATCACAGTCCTGTAACGGACGCCATGTTGTTTAAATCGTTTGATTATTTCAGATTCTTTTACTGTGATTGAATGCTACTAGCCTTGAAAAGAAGCGATAACATTTATTTTCCCAACACCAAAGACAAGTTACAACGCACACCAAAACAGACAATACTGCATCTCTTAAAAATTCCGAGAGTTCAATCTTGCTTCTTCAGGACGCGCCACTAAAAACTTTTCGAGTTGAATGGTCACCCAGCTGCTCTAAAGCTGACGATAGAATTCACGCGACAATGTCAATAATAACATTTATTTGTGATTTGACAACATTATTCAAATTACGGAATTCTTGTTTACATAACTTTTTAGAAAACATGATTATCCAATTCACTCACCTTAACTCCTTAAAAGAAAGATTTGAAGACAAAATTACGCGAGCGAGAAGTTACATAAAATGAAGAGGAATGATTTTCTTAATTACGCATACGCAAATGCTCTTAGAATCAACGTATAATCTGTGTACAATTCTGGTAGAAATTTTGTCTAAAAGCCGTTGAATTCATGTTCATTCATTACCTTACACTTTACGTTCAGATTTCGTTTCTCAAATTGCCAATTTTGAACATGTTGGTTAAATTTACATTTGTGGTGGCCCCGAGAATATTACAGCCTATTTATTAAAAGTTTAACTTAAGTAACAGTTCGGAACCTACCACAAGTCTTAACTCGTGACCCGATAACTGTATAATCTTGTCGTAACAAAATCTATAACAAAACAGGAAAAAACTTGAGGTATGATAAAAATACACAATTTATTACGCTATACAAGTATACTCAACATTTCCACAATTTGTGTGAGCGTTTAAAACATAAATTGCCAAAATGAAATACGTAATATGCCAGAGTTCGGAGGTTCGGTGTGCAATACCTGCGCTGGATCAGCAGCAAGGCCTTCCTCGAATCTATGGGTTGCCAGCGAGAGTAGCCTACGACATCAAAGACGAAGGTCTGAAGCCTTATTCAGAGCCACAGCAATCAGGGAGAAGACAACGTCGAACACTTCAGCAGCACTCGACCAGGAGATCCTTCCGCAAAGGCCAGGCACGAGAAGTCAGTCAAGCCAGCCAGCTACGCTCTCCCAAACGAAGGGAATTCCTCCGCTTATATGCAGTCGTGCATGCGCAGGCGATCACGCTTGGAATTTACATAGGAGTCTGCATCTTCTTCGCACAACCGCCACACGTTAGTCAATGACAATAATGGGACTGGACTTCCGAGTGTGGGACATATTTTGGACAAACGAAACAAGAATGGGACGAAATAGGAACGTATGTGCTATGTGGGTAAAAGTGTCATTGCAAGGCTATGGAATCGATTCTAAGAAACAGGGAAAGTTAAACATTGACCAGGGCAAGGTCGGCCAAGCGCCACTACAGCAACTGATGACCGGTATATACTGTTAACACCTCGTCGAAACGGAACAGACAATGCTACTCAGCTGCAAAGACAGTTGCTCTTGGTGACAGCAGGAAGGGTGTCCAGCCAAACAGGCTTCACCAGGGAGGTCTCTATGCAGGTAGACCAATGGTCAGCATTTTGTTGACATCACGCCACTCTGCGTCCAAAGAAGATGGGCTGCTGAACATCGAGATTGGAGCCAAGTGTTGTTTACAGACAAGTTCACATTCAGTCTGTAGTGTGACATCCGATGTGTTTTGGTATGGAGGGAAAGGGGCACTCAAAATAAACCCACATTCGTTCGTGAAAGGTCATAATACAGAAGAGTTGCTTGGATGATATGGGGTGGAATCAGCATAGGGGAGCATACGGATCTGCATATCATTCAAAAAAGTACTTTGAAGGCCCGAGGTATGCAGGCGAGATACTGAGACCTCATGTTATACCTTACCCTGCAGCTTATTAGATTTTTTGTTTTCCACCATGGTAATGCCAGACCATATACAGCTCATCTTGTGAAGAATACACTGGAAGCTGAAACAATACAGTGGCATGGAATGGCCAGCATGCTCTCCTGACCTCAATACAATCACGCATGCTTAGACGATGCATTGCTGTGAGACCAAGCCCTTCTTTTACTCTCCGAGATTTAGAGATTGCACTTCTTGAGGAGTAGAACAGTATCCCCCAAAGTCTTATCGATAACATCGTTGCATCCGAGGAAAACAGGTGTGCAGTAATCTTAGCTGTTTGAGGAGACCACATGCCATATTAAAAATCTTGTATCATTTCTACACAATATTTTTTTTGTTTACAAGTAACCAGATTGTTTGCCCTAAATCATCATAAAACATGAAATGTTTTTTCCGTATTTCATAGAATTAAAGCTTACTTAGAAATTTTTTTTCTGTATTGTACATTGATGCACATGTACTATCCATTTTATGTCAATACATGGCTGTCTTTGCACAGCTTTTAAACTTCTTTGCTTGCTCCCTAATTTTTTTGAGCAGTGTACATAAAGTCATTTGTAAGTAAAAGTAAATTGAATAAGTTGAATTACAGTAAGCAATTATCGCGTACTGGTACGATATTAAATTAATTTTAAGCTTAGTTTGAGCTATATTTATATTCTTATTCATTAATCAGGCATAATAATTCAATTAAAAGAAACGAAACATTTTCCAGTCTACTTAGAACAACAACTTTTATTCCATCATAATTTTTTTATAAAAACTTTACAGCAAAACCAAAACTTGCAAACGATAAACTTGTAACAAACTGCAAACGATTTTTAAACTAAAAACAAATCATTGAGTCTGTGCTACTACATCATTCCCTCCCCAGTAACAAAGTTACGATACTAATTAAATACATTAAAAGACAAATAAAATTAATAAATGTAAATTAAATACTACTATTTGTACAAACTAAAATTTACAAAATATAGTTCCGCAAGTATAGTTCTAAATATAGTCTTTATAACGAGAAGGCGGTTTTATTTCTCTACCTGAACGAGAAAGGTTGAACTGTAAATGCTTAGGCGATGAAGCTTCTTTTTGCAAATTTTGTGTCTGCGATGTCACTGGAGGAGTCTCTGCAAATTGTTGAACATTCTCGGTTGGATGTGTTGAATAGTTATTTTCATTGACTGGTAATAAGTAAGCAGGTTTTAATCAATCTAATGACACATTGACATTTTTGCCTTTTACTTCAATCGTGAAATATTTTTCATTTCGAGCAATTACAGGAAACGGTCCTTCATAAGGTGGTTCTAGGGGCTTTTTAACCCTATCAATGCGTATAAAAATGTGAGAGCAAGTTTTCAGATCTTTATGGACAAAAATTGGTTTGTACACATTGGTTCTTGCTATTCTTGGTCTTATTACTTCCATAAATTTCTGTAAATCTTTTGCAAAGGTTTCCGATGTTATGTCAGTAGATGGTTCGCAAAAGAATTCTCCAGGAAGTCGTAGGCTTTGACCGTAGACCATTTGAGCTATTGTGAATTTCGAATCTTCTTGAATAGCTGTTCGTAATCCTAGAAGTACTGTTGGTAATGTTGTTAGAAATAAACCTGATTTGATATTTCATGCATAGTTTAGTATGGTAAAAGTGGCAACACTTTTTTGTAAACAGAGTTCGATGGATATTTGAAATAAAAGCATGTCGTTTTGAATTGTAGTTGTGAACTAAATTTATTTAAGTGTTAGGAGAAAGGAGAACGGTTAGTTCTTGCAAATCTCGCACTAAATTTGGTGAAACCAGACGTGATCGAATAACAAGAAGTCAAGGTCTGATGTTTTATTCTTTTTGTTACCGTTGATATTTGAATCGTAGAACAATAGTTTCGTTTAAATCTGATTTTGCTATTCAGCTTTAATTTTATTGAAATGGAATCGTTAGTTCAGAAACGAAAACCTATCCGAGCTTCTTTTACGAAAACAATTAATGCGATTTTGCAGGAATTAGAAAAGAAGACTCCTGATGTAGAATGTGTGAAAACGAAACTTCTTACTTTAGAACGTTTATCTAGTGAACTTAATAATTTTGACACTCAAATACTGAATACAGAATTTTCTTCAAATGATGAGTTTGAAAGTGAGTGGGCAAATATTGAAGAGTACAAGGAAAAGTTAGACTTAATACAAGTAAAAACGAAATTATTTTTTAATCGCCAAATGACAGAATCCACTGGCAGTACGCCGCCAAATCTGAGTAAACGGAAATTGAAATTACCGGAAATCGAGTTGAAACAATTCGGTGGCGACATTAAGGATTGGTTACCGTTTTGGGGACAATTTCGGCGAATACACGAGGATAAGGAAATTCAAAATGAGGACAAGATGCATTATCTTGTTCAAGCGACCATACCCGGTACGAGACCACGAGACATTGTTAACAGCTTCCCTGCAACTGCTGAAAATTATGAGAAGGTTATAGAAAGTTTAAGAAATAGGTTTGGCAGAGAAGAACTGTTGGTGGAATTCTATATTCGGGAATTATTAGGTCTGATTATTAAAAATGTTACGAATCAAAAGGGAAAGTGCAGCCTATCTGAATTGTATGACAAGTTAGAGTCATATTTACGTTCTTTGGAGTCGATAGGGATGACAAGCGACAAATACGCAGCAATGTTGTTTCCGCTCGTTGAATCCTGCATTCCAGAAGAAATTTTGAGAGTTTGGCTAAGAAATCATGCATCAGTAATTACAGAAAAAAGCTCTCACTCTGAGAAACTGAAACAGTTATTGTTGTTTTTAAGAAATGAAGTCGAAGGAGAGCAAAGAATTTCCTTGGCGAAAGCCGGATTTAAATTAATTGATTTTGGTTCAAAAAAAGAAAGTAACAGAAATAAAAGGTACCAGGGTGAAAACTTCGTGCCTACAGCAAATGATTTATTGTCATGCCATAATAAAACAACCAGCCATAGGGAAAAGGACTCTTGCATATTTTGTGACAAACACCATGAAAGCCGAGATTGCTTTGTTGCTCAAAAGATGAGTTTGGATAAAAAAAATGAAGAAATTAAGAAAAAGAAGGGCTGTTTCTTTTGTCTCAAAATTGGACACAGGGCGAAGCAATTCAAGACAAATGTACGATGTTTAATATGTTCGAAAAGACATTGGGGTATCATGTGTCCGGATTTATAAACCAATCAAAAGAGAAGTGACGTTGAGAAGAATGAAGAGGAAGAAACACAAAACGTGTCACTTGCGAGCACCAGTTTTCTAGATGAAGTGTTTCTTCAAACACTATTAATTAAAATTTATGCCAACAAAAAACAGAAGACGGTGAGAGCCCTTATTGATACAGGGTCGCAACGTTCATACATATTAAAGGAGACTGCTTTAGACATAGGATGCCATCCAAGTGGATCTAAATCTTTGATTCATGCGCTTTTTGGAGGAGTAACAACGAAGAAAGAAATTCATAAACGCTATGAAGTAAGTGTTAGAAGTCTAGAAGGTAATTTTTCTAAACGGCTTAATTTTGTTGGAACAGTCGAAGATTTGTGGACCAGTGATTAGTTTACAGCCTGGACCATGGATAGAAGAGCTAAAGCAGGAAAATATCCATGTATCTGATATTGGAAAAAAGAGATTTAAAAATAGAAGTCCTTATAGGAGCTGACATTGCAGGTGCACTGTTAACCGGAAGAGTACAGAAATTAGAATGTGGGCTGACTGCTGTGGAATCGCTACTCGGGTGGACAGTCATGGGAAAGATGAGTGATTACACTTCAGAAAGAAGCTCATTTTCCATGTCATCAATGATAACGTCCATGTTGACTCACAGCAGTGACATAGAAAACTTGTGGAAGCTAGAAGCACTGGGAATTGCAGACGCAAAAGAAAATAAAACTGATTTCGAATTAGAAGAAGCAGTGTGGGATCACTTTCACAAGAATCTGAAATGGGTGGAAGATCGTTATGAAGTTAGTTTACCCTGGATCAATGAAAAAGAAACTTTACCATGTAACAGAGAGGTTGCTGAAAAACGATTGATTTCCACGACAAAGAAGCTCATACTGAAAGATAAATTTGAAGCGTACAATGTAGTATTCGAAGAATGGCTCGAATCTGGAGTAATAGAAGAAGTACCAGAAGAGGAGAAACAAAATGACAATCATTATCTTCCTCATAGGCCAGTCTTCAAAGAAAATTCTACAACGTCAGTGAGACCAGTATTTGACGCTTCATGCAAGCAAAAGGATTTTCTGTCGCTCAATGACTGTCTGGCAAAAGGTCAAAATTTAATTGAATTGATACCTGGATTGCTTCTTGATTTTAGACAAGGAACAATTGGAATTATATCAGATATTAAAAAGGCTTTTCTCCAAATCTCTATTCACAGAAGTGATCGTGATTTTTTGAGATTCCTATGGTGTGAAAATTCAAAGCAAGAAGAAATAAAAGAATTTCGCCATTGCAGAGTAGTGTTTGGACTAAAATGCAGTCCATTTCTTTTAGGAGCAGTTATCAACTCTCATTTAGACCAACGTGAACCTTCACTGAGAGAAGTAGCTACAAAATTGAAAAATTCCTTTTATGTTGACAACTGTGTCACTTCGGTTAACTCGAATGAAGAAGCAGACTACTTTATTACAAAGTCAACTCAATTAAGGCAAGTGCTAACTTCGACTTGAGAGGGTGGGAGCAAACGGAGATGAACTATGTGAAATCTACTTTATATGAACCACTGAAAGTACTTGGTCTTCTGTGGGACAAATTTGAAGATTCATTATTTTGTGACATCCCTAATGTCGACTTAAGTGATCTCTCAGTGACAAGACGGAACATACTATCAATTTCACAGAGAATTTTTGACCCAATTGGTTTCACTTGCCCTTTTACACTTCTCCCAAAATTATACTTACAAAAGAGTTGGGAATCTAAACTGAGCTGGGATGCAGAACTACCTGAAGATATTAAAAGAAAATTCTTGAAGTGGGTCAAGGAATTGCCCTTGTTGGCATCGTTGAAGGTTCCTAGGCTAGTTACACTGACGGACGGACAATCTTTTAGTTTACATACGTTTGCCGATGCTTCTCAGGGATCGTATGCAAGCGTAGTGTATCTGAGAAGCCAAAATAAAGAAGGAATCAAAGTGAGTCTACTGCAAGCCAAAGCACGAGTAGCTCCCTTGAGAAAAACAAGTATACCAAGACTCGAATTGCTTGCTTGCCTCATTGGAGTGCGATTAGCCTCATTTGTCAAGAAGAACCTCAAGTTAGAAATTTCAAAAGAATATTACTGGACCGATTCTTCAACAGCACTCTTCTGGATAAAAAATGTAGAATCTTGGGGGACCTTTGTAAATAACAGAGTTTTAGAAATTAGAACCCTAACAAACCAGGAAAATTGGTACCACGTTCCAGGTACAGAAAATCCTGCCGACTTACCCTCAAGAGGATGCTCTGTGAAGAAACTTATTGAATCCAGATGGTGGGAGGGCCCGCCTTGGTTGGCATTGTCGGAAGAAGAATGGCCTCGTTCTATTCCAATAGGTAACATAGAAGAGGTTAATGCTGAGAAACGTAAAGCCGTTATAGTATCGTTAAGCAATATTGGTGATATGTATTCACAAGTCTTCAACTATTTTTCGAAGTACACAAAAATACTGAGAATGATCGGGTGGATACACAGATTCATAGGAAATATTAGGAATATGAAACAAGGGAAAGAAAAAGAAGCCGGAGAATTAAAAGTTCATGAGTTGGCAAGAGCAGAGAAATCTATCGTGAAGATTATTCAACAGGAATCCTTTTCATCAGAGGATATTAAGAAGCTGAAATCAATTAATGTGTTCAAAGATGATGAAGGCATTTTGCGGGTCAAAACTAGGTTGACGGAAAGAAAAGATCATGAAAATTTTATTTACCCGATGTTACTTCCAAAGAATCATAAAATTGTACAGAAATTGATAATTGATAAACATCTTTCTATGTCCCATGCAGGAATACACGTATTGATCTCAAAACTTAGAGAGACATTTTGGATTCTCAAAAGCAGAGTCACGATCCGAAAAGCATTATCTACATGTATGAGGTGCAGGAGACATGAAAGTAAAAGACTACAGACTGTACCAGCTACTTTACCAGAAAACAGAGTTAGAGATGCTCGTGTTTTCGAGATTGTCGGAGTTGATTTAGCTGGCCCATTAATTTTGAAGGAAAAAAGAAAAGCCTGGATTATACTTTTTACCTGTGCTGTTTTCAGAGCGGTTCATTTGGAACTGATTTTGTCCCTCTCCACGCAAGGATTTTTACTTGGTCTTAGAAGATTTATTGCACGAAGAGGGAGGCCATCAATAATATATAGCGACAATGGCAGTAATTTTGTCGGTTCCGACAATCTCTTGAAGTCCATTGATTGGAATATCATCGAGACAGAAGCCACCATAAACAAAATCGACTGGAAGTTCAGTCCACCCGCAGCACCTTGGTGGGATGGTTTTTGGGAAAGACTTGTTCAAATGATATCTTTATCATTTGAACAAGCTATTGCGTCGAGCCCTAGGCCAGTCGTCTCTAAATTATGAAGAATTAATGAGTGTGTTGTGCGACTGCGAATCAACCGTGAATGCCAGGCCACTAACTTATTTGTCCGAGAACTCTGATGATCTTATCCCTTTGACACCGTCCTTATTTTTAGATGAAATTCCTGTGTTTGGAGTTCCTGACTTGGATCACTTAGATAAAGTTGATTTCAACAAGAGACTGAGACATGTACAGAATTTACGAGATCTCTTGAGGAAGAGATTTAGAAGTGAATATCTCGGCCTGCTACTGCAACGACCACCTACAGCATCAGTTTCTCAACAAGTAAAAATCGGCGATGTAGTTCTCATCGAATGTGAAAACAAACGTAAAGTGTTGTGGCCTCTAGCAAGAGTGACTGAGCTATACCCAGGAAAAGATGGCAACATCCGAGTAGTTCGCGTGAAAACTGGGTCTGGAGAATTAGTTCGGCCAATACAGAAAATATTTCCTCTTGAGATATCTTCATCTTTGGAGTCAGATGAGAAAAATAAAACTGAACTGAAAGACAAAAACAACTTAGTTCCAGATTTGTCAGATGACTTTAAGACTGTAATGACTAGAAAAGGACGGTGAATTAAAATTCCGACAAGATTCCTCACATGAATTCTACTTAAGTCCTTTTAGTGTAGAACTTTAAAAACCTGATATTTTTATTGCCTTCAAATTTTTTCGATAATTTTGTATTTGATAACTAAGTTTAAGATTCTTTTTTGTTTTGATTAAGTAAATTTCATTAATCAAAAGGTGGGAGGATTGTTAGAAATAAACCTGATTTGATATTTCATGCATAGTTTAGTATAGTAAAAGTGGCAACACTTTTTTGTAAACAGAGTTCGATGGATATTTGAAATAAAAGCATGTCGTTTTGAATTGTAGTTGTGAACTAAATTTATTTAAGTGTTAGGAGAAAGGAGAACGGTTAGTTCTTGCAAATCTCTCACAACTCTATACTTGGTTTCTTACTTGGCTCGCAAAAGAATTCTCCAGGAAGTCATAGGCTTTGACCGTAGACCATTTGAGCTATTGTGAATTTCGAATCTTCTTGAATAGCGGTTCGTAATCCTAGAAGTACTGTTGGTAATGTGTCTACCCATGAGAGGTTGTTATGAGCTTTTAATGCTGTCTTAAGAGTTCTGTGCAATCTTTCTACTTTACCATTGCAGGGAGGATGGTACGCAGTAGTATGTTGCAGTTTAATTCCACATATTTTAGATAAAACTTGTAATGTCTCACATTTAAATTGTGTACCTCGATCTGTAATAAGTCGAGATGGTGTTCCAAAACAAGCAATCCAGTTGCTATAAAAACTTCTTGCGACTGTATCAGCTGAAATATTGTCTAAAGGAATTACTTCCATCCAGTTGGAAAATCTGTCAATACAAGTTAAGCAATAAATTTTTCCTTTAGAGGGAGGAAGAGGTCCAATCAGATCTATGTGAACTACAGAAAATCTTTCTGATGGAATTTCGTATTCACCCAACTTTGTTTTTGTATGCCTATTGATTTTAGATTTTTGGCAAGAAATACAAGCTCGAGTCCATAATTGAACGTCTTTTCTAATGTTCGGCCAAATAAATTTTGAAGTCATCATTTTAACAGTTGATTTTATTCCTGGATGTGATAATCCATGAATATGTTGGAAGATTTGTTGACGAAAAGATTGAGGAATATATGGTCGAATATTTTTGGTTGAAGTATCGCACCACAAAGATTTTCCAGAAGGTAATGGATATTGTTTCAAATTACATGAAGAATTCGTACGCAAATTTTGTAATTCTGTATCTTGATCTTGCAAATCAGCTATTTTATCATAATTTATTAATGAAACTTCATTCATTCTGGATAGAGTATCGGCTATTATATTGCTTTCTCCTTTAATATATTTAATATTAGTTGTAAATTGAGAAATGTATTGAAGTTGGCGGCATTGGCGGGGTGCGGCTTTGTCAAGTTTTTGATGGAAAGCAAATATAAGAGGTTTGTGATCTGTATAAATAACAAACGTTCTGCCTTCTAAATAGTGTTTGAAATGTTTGATTGAAAGATAAATGCCTAATAATTCTCTATCATAAGTACTGTATTTTTGTTGAGTTAAACTTAACTTTTTTGAGTAAAATGCTATTGGCTTCCAAGTTGAATTTTCAAATTGTTGTAATACTGACCCTATTGCCATATCTGATGCATCTGTAAATAAAGACAGAGGTAAATCAGAATTGGGAAATGACAACAGGATAGTGTTTGCAAACTCTGCTTTGCATTTTCAAACTGTTTTTCAGCATCTTCTGTCCATGAAATCTTACTTTTATCATTCTTTTTTGCTCCTTTTAGAAATTCGTGAAGCAGTGCTTGGTTCTTCGCTGCGTCTTTTAAATAACGACGATAAAAATTAATGAGTCCTAGGAAATTCCTCAATTGACGAATTTTTTTCTGGTCGTTTATAATTTAGGATAACTTGTACTTTCTCTGGCAATGGACGAGAACCTTCAGGAGTAATTAAGTAGCCTAAAAATTCGACTTGGGAAACAGCAAAAACAGATTTAGAAATGTTAATTCTTAAACCATATTCATTTAATCTCTCTAATACTAAATTAAGGTGGTTTTCATGTTCTTCCTCAGATTTAGAAGCTATGAGAATATCGTCTAAGTAAGGAAAAACAAAATTTAATCCTTGAAAAACTTGGTGGATAAATCTTTGAAATGTTAATGGGGCTTTTTTAAACCAAAACTCATTACATTAAATTCAAATAAACTAAAAAGTGTAATTATAGCAGTTTTACATTTGTCTTTTTCAGCTATGAGAATTTGGAAATACGCTTTTTGCAAATCTATTTTTGAGTAAACGTTTGTATCCTTCAATATGTGATGAAAATCCTCGATTCGTGGTATTGGATAGCGATCGGGTAGAGTCTGAGCATTTAAACGGCGATAATCTCCACATGGTCTCATTGAACCATCCTTTTTTGTAACTAGATGCAAAGGACTTGACCATTGGGATTTTGACATTCTTATAATATTGCTATCGAGCATGAATTTAAACTCTTCTTTGGCTATGGCTAGACGCTTAGGATCAAGTTGGCGAGCTTTGGAATAAACAGGTTGGCCAGTAGTCTCTATAAAATGTTCAACATCATGTTTTATTTTTGAAGGAAAAAAATTAGGCTTACAAGTTTCAGGATACTTTGAAAGAAGATTTGTAATTTTTAGAGTTTTGTTTAATGTGCTGACGTTGTTACTATTTGAAATAGCGGTAATGTCACCCTGGATACTGAGTTGAGTTACCCTATCAATTAATCTTTTGTTTTTTATATCAATAAGTAAATTATATTTATGAAGAAAGTCAGCTCCTATTATGCCTTTGTTTACTTCGGCAACTATAAATGGAAATTGAAATTCTCGACGTAATCCCAAATCCAGGCTTAAAATTTGTACACCATACGTTGAGATTTCAGAGCCATTAGCTGCAAACAGTTTGAGTTCATTCTTTTGTTTGTTTTTGGAGGTAGCTGGAATTATGCTCACATCGGCACCACTGTCGACGAGGAAGTGCAAATTTGATCTTCGATCATGAACGAATAAACGAAATTTGCGACAATCCTTGAAATCTGTAGTAGAGTTTGTCGCCAAGTCCACTACAGGTTTGAGTTTTCCTGATTATCTTGAGTTTTCTTTGTCCAACTACAAGGAGATTTACATTTTTCGGGGAAACATCTGGATCCAAATCGAAAATGGTAGTAGCATAATTTTCCATTGGGATCGAATTTTACACGTCGACCACTTCGAGATCGAGACCGATGACGAAAATTAGCATTCCTTATTTTTGTTCTAGCACCAGCACGCATATTTAATTCAGCCATTTGTTGTTCTAAATGTTTAATTCTATCAATTAATTCACTACTATAATTTTGAGTAGTAGTACTTGCGCTGCATATCTCTTGTTTAGAAATCATATCGTTCATTTTATCAGCCATAACAGCTAAACTATCAACATTTTCATTACTGACAACTAAAATATTTTTTATAGCTTCCGGTAATTTTCCTAGCCAAAGTGTTTTAATTAATTTTTCGGAAACATCAGAAGTGGCTATTGACTTCAATTTTTGCAACAGTTGGCTGGGTTTCATGTCGCCAAGTTCTATTCCAGTGATTAATTTTTGAATTCTTACACTTTCACTTTCCTTAAATAATAAATTTTGAATCAGAATATTTAGTTTTACTGGTACTGCTAACTATGTCCCATACATTCTCGACATATTTTGGATCAAGTTGTGAAATTAAATAATTAAACTTCGTTTCCTCAGCTGTTATTCCACTGATTCTAAATTGAGCTTCCACTTGGAAAAACCATATTTCGGGTTTATCAACCCAAAAAGGTGGTAATTTAACACTCACCTTGCATAATTTCTTGTCATCGTTGCTGACTTCACTGTTAACATCTGTATTTTCCGGTATAGAATCCTGCATTTTTGTCTTCTTATGACTTTCCGGGTCACCAAAAAATATCGCGTACTGGTACGATATTAAATTAATTTTAAGCTTAGTTTGAGCTATATTTATATTCTTATTCATTAATCAGGCATAATAATTCAATTAAAAGAAACGAAACATTTTCCAGTCTACTTAGAACAACTTTTATTCCATCATAATTTTTTATAAAAACTTTACAGCAAAACCAAAACTTGCAAACGATAAACTTGTAACAAACTGCAAACGATTTTTAAACTAAAAACAAATCATTGAGTCTGTGCTACTACACAATAATGTTTTACATAATATTGTTGCAGATTTGGAATTGATAACAATTACGTTTTTTTTGTATGATGTATGTTTATACTTTAGATGCCCATCATTAAAAATGAGGACATTATCTTTATGGGGTTACTCTAAAGTAGAAAGTTGGAATAAATGTTTTTAATAAAAATGTTAAGGAAATATTTCATGATTATTTCATTTTTGCTTATTGGCTATTCCATTATTTTCATAGGTATAACAACAGAATATAGGGAGCAGTTGTGTTACTTTATTTTATAACTTTGTGTAAACCAAAGTCTAGAATACCATTTAATTTAACCTTCTTAGAGTAATGAAAATTAATTAGACAAAATTAGTTTTAATATTTACATGCAATGTAAGTTCATTGTAATTATAAACGTAAAAGAATAAACCTGCAAACCTGGTCGACATTGTTTCTAGTACATTCAATATTGGTGATATGGATTATAACAAATATGTATTTATTTATTTTAAAAGCACTATTATAAATAATCCGGACTAGGGTAAAAACTAATTAAAGAATCTCATCTACGCATATAACAGCAAATTAAATGCACAAAATCATATGCAGCATTTTTTCTTGTCAGAGATAAAGACATATTACATTTTATTTTAGTGCATAAGTTTCGACAGTGGAAAAGCTAAATGAATACTTAGTGAATGCTGCTGAATGTAATGAATGTAAGCAGCAATTATTTGAGTGTTTTTTGGCTATAAAATGTCAAAGTAGAATTTCTATATTTCTTTAATTATACATCATTTTATTATTTTTATTCTGCCTTGAATGGTGCTGATCTTTAAATTTAACTATCAAAACTTTGTAGCCTTTTGTAATTTCACAAAAAAAAAAAAGTCCACAGACGAGAATAATTTAAGCTGTTGCACTGAAAATTAAATGGAAAAATTTTAACATGTTTGCTCCAACTACAGAAAAAAAGAAAATGTTATGAATGCAAATAGTTAAGACAAATTATCAGTATAATTATTTTGTGCTAATTTCTTATCTTTATGAATGAACCATTACAATTTCTTTAAATGTTTTCAAATCAAACAGAAAGTTAAAAAATTATAACATTACTTGAAATATGTATCATCATTAAGAGAATTCAAAAATAATTTAAAATTGTTTTGGTTAAACATAAGAGATGAAAAATATAGTAAAAGTAATTAATTAAACGTTTGGTAAGCAGAATGTTCAATTAGTATATCCAACTTCAAAAATTAAAAAATAAATCCAATATATGTGAACAGAATTGATTGATTTTATAAAAACAAGAAAGAAAATATACTAAAAGTCGGCAATTTGATTTTATAACACTGTTTACCGATAATCTTGCTAAGTACGGTTCTGAGTTGCCCTTCATTGGGCCAGAACCTGTACTTGGTCTTCCTCATAATGTAGTGAGAAGGACCGTAAGGGACCTCCTAATGGGGGAGACTTATAGGGCCTGGCTTGATTCTGGCAATCAAAGGCAAGCCAAGGAGCTTAACCAGGGATATCCCTGGATGAGGGCTAATGAGCTACTTAAGCTCAGTAGAAAAGAGCTAAGGGTGGCCATTGTTGCCTTAAGAGGCACCTCAACATTATTGGCATTAGGGATAGCCCGGTATGTAGAGGATGCTATGTGGCAGAGGAGAGTTCTTCACATGTTTTGTGTGAATGTGACTACTACTGCACCAAGAGATTTCAATTCCTTAGGTATCACTTTATCGAGCCGTGGGAGTTGATTAACTTCCAAGTTAAATTGCTGCTGAAAATTATCTCAGCTATTGGTCTCTCTGAGATCTAATGGTTAATATTTCTTAACCTTGTGCTGGAACTCTTTGTTCCAGTGAATGGGTTTTTTTTTCAATACAATAGGCCTTGGGCCGCAGTGCTGGTACCCTTGTGGACCACCCCACCCTAATTCTAACACTGTTTAAGAATATGAAAATAATTTCATAATCTTAAAGAAGTGTTCATATCTTATAACATTGCAGTATTGCTTTGAATACTATATTAATATATTGTATCTAATGTGAAATTTAAAATGAAATAAATGTAACCTGGCCAAATTAATGAAGAAGATTTAATTGCCTTGCCAATCTAAAGTTTGGGCAAAATGACAAGTTTCATAATTTAATTTTCAATTTATTAAAAATGTTAAAATGGCTTTAAAATGTATAAAAATGTATTTGATGGAGATACAAATCAATCCATTATAATGCGTATAACAAAAGGTTATTTAATACAAATTTTAATAAATATGAAAGGATCGACCGAGTGTTTGAGATCTCCAAACACTCCCATTTATTCAGCAGAGAATCTCAAAATTCAGAGCTTTAGGCAATAAAGGATATTCATCTTACATTTTTGGTAAACTAAATTATGATTTTTATTAAAATATAGCAACTCTTACAAATTTGATGCTTTTCATCGTTACACATAGATAAAAATATTTATTCAAATTCAAAACATAAAATAGCATAGCACTACAACAAAAAGTTTCTACATAAGCCAGCCTGAAATAGTTATTTACAATAAGTTTTGTAGTCCTTTTTTACGTAGGGTTGACAGGCTTCAGGGCTCTTGGATCCCATTTTCGTACACTTGCAAGAGCTTCATTTAACTTATTACACCAAAGGATTCGCTCTTCTTTTGTGTCTGCAGACAGCAAATGTCTAGAAATAAAAACAACTCATCACTGTGATCCCAAAAAATAAAACTTATTAAAATTACCCTTAAGCAGTATCAATGGCAACTCTGTGTGTTTATTCAGTAAATTCAAGTTATTCAAAATTATACTAAGAGGAATTCACTTTTCTAAATCCCCTATATAATAATAGCCTAAGTTGTCTATCCTAGAATTTATGAAGCAGTTGGACCTGGAATGGATACGGGCATCCATATTAGATTCTTGATAACTTAAGGTTAGCAAAATTCAAAGCAAGTCTATTAATGTTCGAAAGTCACCCCTTCCTCCATTTTCAAGCGTATAATGCCATTATTTCAAGCTCTATTTTCCTAAGTTAAGAGAAGGCTACTAAGTTTATCACATAATAAATAGGTAAAAAAACATTTTCTAGCATTATGATGTCATTCCTTTAACCATCTCATTGAATCATTTCTTATTTTAAATTATTTAAATATCGTCTGCATTATTTTCATGCTTTTATCACTGAACTTAGATATTACGTAAATAATTTTCTTTTATATTTGGCTTAAATAATAGATTAGGTACATATGTGATCATTTTAAATTGAATCGTTGATTATTTTTTGTTGCAGTGAAAATTTTATCACCGGTATTAACAACCAATTCTTTTCATAAAAGTCTAGGAGTCTATTTCATGGATGAAAAAATATGTAGCGTTTAAGTTGTATATCTTTGAAAATTATGATGTTTGTTTGTTTGTCTGTTTTTTATACATAACCACATGGTTTGATTAAATGAATTCAATGTGATTCTAAACTGCATTCACAGTATCAGGAAACATTAGAGGAGTATGAAGATACATAAATAATTGAGCGTGTACCAGATAATTCTCCGCCCCCTCCAAAAAAACCCCATTTTTTTTACTTGTCTCATAGAGTACTTTACAATTCTGGAAAATTAAAAATTGTAGTGATCCCGTCATAGGACGGGCTACATGCTAGTTAATTTATATTTAGTGTAAATGTGGCATTTGAAAAACAATACGTCGATTCCACATAGCACGTCAGCAGTAGGGCTGGATCGTTTGTTAATATATTGATCTACTTTAAGTATCGCGATAACAATATTAAAATTTTCCTCTGTCAATATATCCCTGTCTGTTATACTGTTTTAACATTAAGGGAAACATTAGACACAGATATAAATTTTTAAAAACTAGAAATATTGTTATATTAATTTATTTTAATATTTTTTTTATTCCTAAGAATTCATGCATAATTTCTTTATAATGATTTACTGTTATAATCCATAGGTTTTTAGAAAGGACCAAACTGACTTTGCTAACAAAAATTGTACTTATAAAGTAGTGTTCTAATTTGTATCTCTGTTCTATAAATTAATGAAACCTCACTATGAAATGGAAGGGGAATAAATAAAAGTGTTTAAAAATCACACTTCTTAAATGAATTAAAGATATATAGATGAAATGGGGACCACAGAAATAAAATGTTTAATGAAAGTTCCACTAGTTAATAAGAGGTGACTCAAACCTGAGCAATTTGTCCACATAACTAGGCAGAAAAAACAATAACATTGAGAAACACAGGAACAGTGATCAAACGATTGACTCAGTTACAGGCAGCACATGTTGAACCCTAACAAGAATTTGATTAAAGAATGAATAAGAAAAATATTAAAAAGTATTTTTTTAAAACTGCTTTGATTAAAAAAAGCCTTAAAAGAAAAAAAAAATTTGTTTGAGTTTTTACTTATGCCACTAGATGACAATATTAGTTTAAAATATCTGCTATTGGAATTTGCAGCCTTTTTTTTTTCCCTCCAATTTAATTTTTTAGGGTGAATATTGTATTGTCTCTAGAATTGAATACATGTATGTGCAAAATTTCAGGTCTCTACAAATTCTGGAAGAAGTGAGTTTGGATTCAATCAGCAAGCTTTGAAAAACTGATTTAAACTTTGTTTTGCTCAACATACAAATGTGAGTCTCCTTTATGGTTATCGTTAAAAACAGCCTCTACTTACTTGGTTGTAGTTAGAGTGTTAACACTTCTGGATATCAATGTGTTCTTGTCGCCTTTTTCTTGAGGTCTTACTGTAACCAGCTGCAAAGTATGAGGTCGAGCACATATATCCCTTGGAGCTAGTTTGATTTCAGAAGCAACACACTGTTTCAGATCTATCACAACAATGGGTTCCTAAAGGAAACAATAACGAGAGAAACATGAAAGCACAACACTAGGATATTGTATATAAAATAGTTCAATCTTTATACTAATGCTGTCTGTATATGTACGCAGGGCCTGATTATCGTATGGCCACTTGAGGCATGTGCCCTGGGCACGAAAATTCAGTCCAGTGTTTGAAACACATATTAAGTGGGGAAAAATTGCAAACTTATGTTACAATCATTAAGTTTTAATAAATTATTGTACGAGGTAATTTTGTTTGACATGAACTCTATTGTTTCCTATTTACTTTAATTTTACTGTTATTTACCTGATAATTAATTCCCTCAATGAACCTGGTGCTCTTTTTATCCTATGAGTTATTGCATATTTATAAGACAGATTATGAGCAACTTACCACTATAAACCATTAAATCATCTCATCCATTTAAATTATTTTTAACTCTATTATTTATATTCTGCACCACAGAGCTTGTGAGCGTGACACGGTAAAAATAAAAAATATGGGTCACTCTAGGTCTTGAAAAGTTCTTAATTTTTAGCATGGCTGAACAGAGATAATAATAATTGCGTAAAATGAAAATTGGGTGTTTTTGATTTTGAATATTACTTTAATGCTAATTTCTTTAAATATGTTTGATAATTCAATGTTATAATTTTTATAGGATTGTAATAATGATAACTTAATGCTATAAATTTGTATGGGGGGTGGAGGGCACAAAAATTGGATTGTGCCCTGGGCACAAAAGTATTTTAGTCAAGACAAACACTGGGGATTTTACCTCTGCACAACTCAGTTCGGTTTTTCTGTGCAGGACTGTAACTTTTTAACATGCAGCATTACTGTGTGGAAAGAATAGTATTTTCAGCAATATTTTTTTACAAGACTTTGTATTTGATTGCTGAATGGTAATCTTTTAGTTCTGTTGCACAATTTCTGTTATTTTCCAGAGCAATTTGAGGGGTTTCCGAAGTAATCAAATTCTCTGGAACTACTCTGGAGTAGTTGGCATGTCTGGTAGCTTGTAAACTACTACTTCTGGTTGACCCAAACTTGAAAACTACAATCTTGCTGTCCTCTGTGAATTTATTACTTAAGTTGTAAACATTTAAGCACAATTTATGGATTATTTCCGAAAAGTTAGCTTAATACAAGCTGGATTTTTCAATGGGCTCAACTAAACTGTGTTCTACCTGAAACATGTCTATACATTGATGTTGCTGTGACAGCCCCAAGTGGAACTGCCAGTACCATCTTACCTTTTTATGTTCATCATCTGGATACTTCCAGAAAGATAAGCAATTGGTATCCAAAGCACACCAGCGTCTGTGCCATGCTCCAAAACCACTCACGTCTTCAAACATTGTCTAAAAAAAAAAATAAAGATATTCCTTAATTCACAACTTTATGCTGGGACATAATGCAGAGACATTTTTTTTTCTACCCAGGTCTAGAGAAGAAATGGCAATAGAAATGCTTTCAGAAACCCTATTAATCCTTTAAAAATACAGTTGGAAAAGTATGCCAAAAAGATATTCATCTTTTAAAGTGCATAAACACTAATAGGAATTAATTCCACTTACTGTATAAACTAATATATATTTGTTCTATTCATTTTACCCATAAAAAAAGCAACACATTGTTTAGGAATGCACTGTATTTTAATAAATATTAACATTTTAACGACATATTTATCATAAGGGATTTTTAACATATAATACACATGCATACTCAAATTTCATTACTGATAATGGAGAGGGAGAAAAAAATAGATCACCGGACAAGTTTGTTAAAAAGGGAATGCACTTTGTTATTTGAAGGTTATTTTACGAAGAAACTGGTTCAAAGAAAAAGCTTGCAAAATACAGTCTGCATACTTTACAGTTTTTTTTTTTAACTACTTTCTCCTTAGACATATCTGACTTGTCAACTTTACCAATCTGATAAAAAAGATGCCTATAACATAGGGTAAAAATGACATTTTCCTCAATTATTGACAACAATAACATTTTTCAAGAAAATTATTATTATATCATTTTTGACAATAAAAAACTATTTAGAATCAAAGCAATATGAAATTTAGTATCAAATTATAATTATTGGCATGCCATTGTAATATTTAATTGTAAGACACAGAATCTTTTTTTTTTCTCTACTAACAGATTTTGTCTAAAACCACACACAAAACAGTTTTTAGAAAATTCATAGGAAGTTCTGAGGAAATTATAAAATGTAACGTCAAAATTATGTATAAAATGATAAAAAAAAAAAAAAAAAATCTAAAATGCCTAATAGTTGGCAATACTTTACCAAGTCATGTTTATCAGGGTTCTCACTCTTTTTCCAGAACAAAAATTAAGGACTTTCTAAGAACCAAAGTAACTTTTTATAAGGACCTACTTGAAATACACAGTATAACGACATAAACCCTATTTCCTAAGGAACATATTTTAAATATATATTATTATAAATGCCCTACAATATTTCAGAATAAAGTTTTTAAAAATACCTAAAAATTAATATAAGATAAACCAATTTGACAAAAACATTTTGAAAAATGTACATCTAAAGTTTTTTGAGTGATCAAACTAAAAATAAATTGTGAATAAAATACAATATTATAAACAGTACTTTCTGAGGGTTTAAAACTGACTTTGATATATGTGTGTGTATAGGATATCAAGGAAAGAAATTTTGAATTACTACAGAAATACACTGAAAACATATGCATTTGAGGATTTTATTTATTATTAATACTGCATTTTGGTTAGAAAATGTAAAAGAATGTTATGAACATTAACAAATATTTTATATATTCTTTGACCAGTACTTACCACCTGTACTGGCGTTTTTAGAACCTGTTTTGGGCAAGTTAAACTCCAACTTACAAAACCAGAAAGTTTGGAGAATACGGCAAAAACTGATAGGAAATCACGTGATGACGTATAAATTGATCAAGTTCCAATTTAAAAATTAAGAAGTTTTTAAGGACTTTTAACGAAAATTAAGTAGTTTTAAGGGCTCTTAAAAATGAAAGCTAAAATTAAGGAGTTCTAAAGGACTTTTAAGGACTATGGGAACCCTGTTTATATATCTAATAAAAGCTATCTATATCAATAGTTTAATTTTTTGCAATTAAAAATTAAATACTTTTTGGTTGATTCAAAACTTACAAATTTATTTTTCCTTGAGATATAGACATATATTTAATATAAATTATGCATCAAATTTTACTTAAAAGTATATAATTTAAATGGGAAAAATGCAATACCATGTCAAGTTGTAATATTTTCAACTAATACATTATTATATTGATTTTCTTAAAATGAACAATAAAACTCTTTTTAAAGACTGAAATTTAAAAGTTTTAAGAATATCTTATTTTAAAAGTTAAGAATTTTTGTTTGAGTAACATTTTCTCCATGTACAATTTTTTTCTTTGAATACTCACTTTGAAAGTCACTCATACAAAATATTGATTAATTAGCAGATATTTTGTAATTTATTGTTTAAAATCAAGCATGCATTAAGTCCAGAGCTAATCTTTCTTTAATGACTTAACAGAAATAGTAGAAGGAAAAAAAAAATCTTATGTAGACGCATAACATCTTTGTATATCTTTTAAATTATACATTAAAAATTTTTTTAATTATGCATCATTTTTTTTAATTATGCTCATCAGATCCTTTGCAGGTTAAAAGCAAGTTTTGTTTCTCAAGGTTATGGCCATGTCTGAGTAGAGCGTATATACTATCATCTGGCAGCATTAATATAAATTACATTGAAATTTATATATATATATATATATATATATATATATATATATATATATATATATACATATTTCATGTTAGACTGAAATTATTTACGATTTCAAAGCTTCCTTTATTCTGTGCCAGGATGTAATGAACCAATAAAGTTTTAAAATAATTCTATTTTTGTTTTTCTTAATTTGTTTAGACTCAATAACACTGCATCTGAACAGATATCTTTCCATTTGCTCTCCTGTAAATTGAGAATACTAATATGCATTGAGTTTTATTATTGTATAGAGTGTAGATTGCAGTCAAAAGGGGAGGTGCACAACTAGATGTTATAATAGTTCTAATTACAAAATTGACTTCTTCTCCAGCTATTGGCTTTTGAGTTGTGAGAGATACACAACGAAACTGGTGAAAATGCACAAAAAAGTAATTTAAAGTTTCCTTGTATGTATGCTCAAATGTAACAGCTAAATTTGACAAAACTGATTAAGACATAGTCAAAATGAGTATTTCCGTCGAAATCACCACTCTGAAGTTTTTTGAAATTACAATCATTCTTTTACTTCGCACAAATATTTAAAATGAGAGAAAGAAAAAGCAGCAAAGAATTTTTTTACAATGGATAAAAAAATACTGAAAAGAGATACCATTATTCAAGATACATCTTTCATTACAATTTTTAAAAGTAAATGTTTTAATTCTGAGGGACTGTAATTTCGCACATATAATCTGCACCACTGGATAATCCACACACTATACGTGCAAAAATATGTATTTTAATATGGCCATATTAAATCATTTTAAGAATAAAAACCTAAGTGAAGTAGAGTGCCAAAAAGTACAGATGACTAAATTATATTTCCTTTTGCTTGTGCCAATTTCTTACTGCTTTCTCTTCAACCTTCTGAATTGCTTTCAGTTTGAAATCGGCAGTGAAACAGCGACGATGTTTTAAAGACAATGAATGACTAATATTACTGCAAATAAAACTTTGAAAATAAAACACTCCATTACAAGTGATCCTCGTGTGAAATGACCTTTGACTCTCAACCTTCGATCTTGAACCCATCCACTGGGTGTTGTCAATTGGAACTGTCAATAGTGACTATCGATATCTTCCCATACTCCAGGACACAATTTAAGATTGTGCTACTGGCTACTACAGATTTGTTCTGCGGTTGTATTTTTTTCATGGTTTATTACCGATACGATAGGATGTTTTCTTGACGTCTCATGAATTGTGCTTTTGTTTACATTGGATCATCAGGCATTTGTGCTACGTGCTTTCCCCCCTTCTTCTGATTTTGATAATTTGAGCAATGAACAACCAGCACATTGTCCCCGGCTAAAGAAATTTGCTTTTTAAACACAGATATAGTCTGCAGACTATAAGCGCAAAATTACAGTAATTACCTCCCTTTTTACTGAGCGTAATTTGGTAATCCTGTGTGATTACTAACAGTGTATGGTACAGTGTAACTGGAACTCTTCAATTCCTTTCAGTTTATTTCCCACCCACCCCTCCTGGTTATATTGTGACGTCACTGTTTAGTTATTCTTCCTCGGAACCTTTGTTTTGGCAACAATTAATATTCACATTATTTTTTTTTAACTGAGGAAGCATATAACTCGGCACATGTTTGCCAGTGTGAGAGTTGTTAGATTGCAACATAACCATCAGGTTATGTTGCAATCTAACAACTCTCAGGTTTGTGCCTTTCAACACAAACTATGTGAACTTGTGTTTCTCTTTCGACAGTTTTATGTTTTCTTAATAAAAAGCAAGTTGTTTTTTAATCCTGTCATCAAGTCTGTGTTTTTTTCCCTCTGCTGAACTTTGTTACGACCCTCGTGTTCGTAACAAAATCTCCATTAGGAAGCACTCAAAACTTACCAAAAATCCTTTCTCTGTTATTTTATGTTCAGCATGAAGTTGGAGTCTTACTCGGAGCACACCCTCAAGGGGAGATGTAAAAGGAACCTGAGAGGGAAAACAAAATTTTAGGGGATCTCAGGAATTTGAAATTGCTATGCAACAGTGGAAATGTGTACTACCAATAAAATAATATAATATTATTGCAATTTAAAATTTTTTTTATCAGCTTTTAATAACATTTTCAGTTAATAAATATTTATTTTAAAATAAAAAAAAAATATGTAATACATTTAAGCGATCAAAAATTTGAAACATTTTTTGAGGCATCTCAAAGAGCATCACAGTTACAAAGAAAAATATACAAATTAATATTTAATTCTATACTAAAACTAAGGAACATAATAATAATAATAATATTTTGCATCTTGCTATTATTAACAGCTTTCTTTTTATATTTTTATCATATTTAAATTCTATTGGGTTTCTTGACAGCTTAAACCTATGTCATGTCAACAACTAATTTTTGACAGCTAAAACCCAACCCTGGCAACAATAGTTGAATATCTGTACAGTAGTTTATACCATTAGGACTATTTTCTATTTAATTGTTTAATTCAATGATTTCAAAATAAATAGGAAGTAAAAAAAAAAAAAAAAAAAAAAACAGAGAAAACTGCTCCTTATTACCTTAATCACAATATAGTTTCAATTTATCTATACATTAAACATAACACTACTTTTGAAAATAAATACAAATTAATGAAAGCTGGATCCCTGATATATTATTAGAACGTTCTTGCAAAACAAAAAGTTGTATCAAAGAAAACATTTCATGACAGAACAAAATCTAAATACTATATATATTCCTGTTTTAAATATTTTATATCTTTTATTGTATTGACTTCTTTTAATTGTTTTTTCTTCAATTTGAGATATCTGAAATTCAAGGTTTTTTGCCATTAAATCAATTTTAATTTTTGTTGAAACTTTGTGTTTTACTTCTGTTTTTAAAATTATCTAAATAACATGCTCTGGTATTTTTTTCAGAATATTATAAGGTTTTTTGGAACTTCAAAATTTTTGACATTATCTTTCATACAATTAAACACATTAAAACTTACTTGTTCAGAAATTAAAGTCTTGCCTCTCCTGTTTTGCAATAAGTATTATGAATTTACAGAAAAAACAATGTCTATATTGTTATTTTAAATGTACCAATATCAAAAACATTTTCAAAACTATTAAAAATATTTCTCTAAAAGTGGTCAATTTGTAGCGTGTATTTGTCCACTGCATCTGATGAGCTACAATTTTATTAAACTATCTGTCAGGTAGTTGCAACATCAATCTCGCAATTTTCTTCTAAAATAATACCCTGAGAGGTTATTTGAGAAAAAATTGCTAGAGGTTAGTATTCTTAACAGTTCTCATTTCTAGAGACTTAGATTCAAAGCATGATATTGCTTTTCTTAAAAGAAACAAGTTTTACATTCTAAACATTTTAAATTAAATGGATTATGAAATCCCACTTCCCCACCATATTTTTAGTTTTTATACATCTATGGCCATCTTGAATAGTTTAAATGCACTATTGTTTGTAAAGTAAAATGCTGCTCATATTGTATGTATTTTTCCTTTCTCAGTTTCTGCCTCACACTAACTGCCATAATACAAAAATTGATTTTTTAAAAAACCTTTTTGCCATTAAAGGGCACATTTAAATAAAGTTGATATAACTATAAATACCACTTTTGTGAAATCATTGTAGTTTTATCAATTTATAGCAATATGAAAAACAAACATCAAGTCATTCATTATTTAACATAAACAGTTGCAACATAAAATATTTTTACATATACACAAGGGTAATAATTTTCTATGACATTTTTAAATAAACAACTACATATTCAAGTATCTTCTGGGTATTTTTTGGCAGCTTTTTATGTTCTGGAGTTTCAGAATGATTAAAAAAGATTTGAATCATTTGCTGCTGTATTTAATTCAAGAGTTTCATGAGACATAAAAACATTTTTCAGCACTACAGTAAACTTTTTAAATTTTGTAAATCTTATGTGCTAAGTCTATCCCATTGTAACTTATTGTTACATCCTATATCAAC
This sequence comes from Pardosa pseudoannulata, assembly GCA_032207245.1. NCBI lineage: Eukaryota > Metazoa > Arthropoda > Arachnida > Araneae > Lycosidae > Pardosa > Pardosa pseudoannulata. The sequence continues at coordinate 188,845,450 of CM063508.1, forward strand.
TTCGGCAAAATCATCTCTACTGTTAAATATTTCATTACTGAAAAAAAAAAAAAAGATTTAAAAAAAGGCCTTAAGTTCAGTAAGAAAACATTATAAGTAGTAGCCGAGATCAACATCGACTTAAAGCAAAAGTGGAATCAAATTACCAGTAGAATTTTAAGTTTACTCTCTCTTTCATCTCAATTCTACCCCTCCCCCTGAAATTAGTTAATATTATCCCATATATGAAGAAAACATTCCTTTTAATTGTTTATCTCCACCTTTTTCTGACCATTAAAATATACCTTCGATATCCCCCTCCCAACACACGAGTTGTGACATGTCATTGCAATGTTATGTTTATGCAAATCAATAAACTATTCCGAGGTCAAGCTCATAGTTCAGCAATATGCCTTCTCCCCACCCCCACGACTGACTATAGACTTACTGCAGCCAAAATATAATACATATGCAATAAAAAAATTCAACAAGAAGCCCCCATTAAAATAAATAAAAAATGGAATTCTGGGGTATTTCCAGAGCACAATCACACCTGCTTGCAGATAATATACAGATGAGTGACATTAACACACTGAAAAAAAAATAAATAAAAGCTAAACAGGACTCTGATAGCAATTACCTTATCTAAAGTGAAAGCCTTTTTTGTACAGTTTAAAAGGGTAAAACGGGTAAATCCAACAACACCAAAGCTGGGGGATCTGACTGCAGTTGGACCTCCTGGGCTGCTAATAGCTGAAAAAGACAATGCACAATTAACACACATTTTGGAAATTCAAAATCCTTATCTTCCGTTATTTAGAAAAATATGACTAACACACTGAAAACTCAAAACATTTTTTAGTTTCTAAGCTCCATTTACATACTTTCAAACTGAAATCAGTTTTTAATATATTAAGAACATTTAACACTAGAACCACAGAAAGGGTCATTTGATCCAAACACTATTTTGTGTTATCTCAACAGATTTATTCTTTTTCAGATAGTAATAATAGAAATAATATAAATTTTTATAAAGATATTTATAAATAAATTTAGGATAAATTTTGAAAATATATTTTAATGAGTATTATATATTTGTCTATTACTATCTTAAGAAATAAATAAAATAAAATAAAACTATTAAGAAAACACAAAAGAGTTTTTGGGTCAAAATGACCCCTCCAACAGTTATAGTGTTAAGTGCATATTTTAGAATGGAATTTCGTATTTGCTGAACTTTATCTGATTTCATAATTCTTCACAACTTTCAGACATTTTTACTTTAAACTATTTATTGACTAAGAATTATTTCAAGAGAACTGCCAAGTACAAAATGCAATTTACTCACCAGGAAGTAAAATCTTGCCATCTGCTTTTTTGCCCTTAGGTGTCAGACGAATTTTGCTGTGTTCCTAAACAAATGACAAAAAGTAACATGTTATTCCCTAAAAAAACCCCTTCTAATAAGTGATAAGATTATTTTCTCCCATTATAATTCCTAATTTGTGTTGCCTTCATTCGGACAGAGCCACAATTCAAAATCCTTAACTTCCAATTCTTTCTATATTTTGCAGTGGATTTCCTCAGGGTTTGGTAACTCATGGTGCATTTTCAGACCTCATGACCATTTATTTTCTGTAAGTTGGTTCAACTTCTAATTTCCTACAAGAGTGGCACGATTTTGTGGTATATGGGCATGCCAAGGTACCATTCCAAGCTTGGAGATGGATTAATAAAATGAAATTTTACAGGACATCTGCTGCAACTGTATTTTTGACTTTTACCTGTTGCTGAGTTTAACCTTGACAATTCAAATAAGGACCAGTGGCTATTCCAAAATTACATGACTACACTTTAAGCCTAACACACATACATGTATTATATGTGTGTATATGTCATTATTTAACAGGGTGCCTAATGAAGTGGGAGGAAGAAAAAAAACCAATTTGTAACCAAATATATTTTTTCCCCATATTGTGGAATTGATATTTCAATACTTGATTCATTGAAACATTCAGCAGGATATTGCTTGTTCGAGTCAATAATACTTGTTTATTAAAGTCTTTTTTTAAATTTTTTTTACATTTGGAATCAAAATGTTATAAACTAGTTAATTACTAATATATTGCAAAGTTTAATAGCAAAAATAAATCTCCATTTCCAACCAATTTGAGAGAAGCTCACTGCACTAGAGAGAGACAAGCAATCAAATGAAATCCACCTTGAATACCTCTTTTTTAACTCTTTTCTTTTTTCAACACCTGTATTTATTCATGCATATATTGGATGATTTCAGGAAGCAGTAAAATATTATTGTGCATATATTGTTTTTATTATAAATACGAGATACATCCAGAAAGAAAGTTTCCCTATTTAAAAGAAAAAAAAGAACTCACACTTTCACGGACATATTTATTGGCAACAAGTACAGCAATGTTTCAGCTATTTTCCATGTCAGTCTAATGTCAGTGCTGCTACTAAGCATTGAATTTTGTGTTTGGGTGTCCGTTTTGGCTCATAGACCTGATGATGAATTTCAATGGGCGCAATGCTTTGTGGATTCAAAATCACTGACCGAGCCTTGCAGATGGCGAAAGAAGGAATTAGAGTTTCCATTTTGGACCACTGCCACTCCGCTACTGGCATGAATCGGAACTTGTCCAGCTGGCATATCATTAACACCTCATAGATGTTTTATGCACACACAATTGACATGGATAATTAAGTTTACTTTAAAGGGGAAAACATCGGGAAACTTACTTTCTGGATGCACCTTGCATTTGAGGAAAAAACAGTATGCCTTCTACATGAGTAAATATATTTCAATAGGTTTGTTGTCAACTTTTTGACATAGGAAAACTAACTGGAATTAAACCTACTTTCTTTTATCTGATTGGCTACAAATATATCTGTCGCCACTCAGATATTACATTACAAAGTGCAAGAAATCTTATGCTTTACAAGTTATTGAATGGGAATATATCAAGACATTCTACACAAAATTATATTAATAAAACAAGTTGTTAAGGATCTTAAAATTTGGAAAAAGAAATAAATCTTTTTGAAGAAATTTCACATGTTGATGAAAGTAATATTCAATAAAATTCCCTACAATAAAAAGAAAACAATGCAGACACAGATTCAAACTTTTTTTTAAATGGTTGAAAAGAGACATACCCTTTTGATATGGTACTTTTTTTCATGAGACAAAACTTCTTTTTTGGTTTGCTGAAAACAATCAAATGGTCAGAAATTAATATTGATACTCCTCTTTTTACAGAATAAGTGAATTAGAGAACTTTAAGAAGATATTTGTGACCCATCTATAACATAAAATGCACTTAAAGTACATTTAAGAATATTATTAAAAAGAAGTTTATATTATTTGAAAAAGTATTTAACATCAAATGTGACAAAGTTGTTTGGTTTAAACCAGGGTTGGAAAAAAAATCATTTTTTTTTTTATTTAAATCGTTGTTCTTTTATGTTTTTCTGAATACTCATTTTAATTGTTGTTTTTATGTTTCTTGCAATATACAACAAATAGTTTGTTATAAGAAGCAACATCTTATCTATCTAGTATATTCTACACACTGATTACCTAAAATGAAATATATTTTAATCTAAATAAGATGCCATTTAAAGAACAAATTAAATATTCATTTTATGCAAACTATTTATTAAAAAAAAAAAAAAACCCCACCATTATTTCAATATTTTTTAAGCACTGAATGATGGATTTAATTGTTTCAATAAAAACACTAGCTTCGATGCTTTATCCATTCCTATTTGGTTACGAAGGCTAGAACAATCAATACCAGAAGAACAAAACTGTCTTTCCATTCCAGCAGATGAAGCCATGGCTGTTGTTATTTGGTAGACAAACAAGTTCTGTAATACTCTCTTTTTTCACTTCCCATTACATAAAATGAATTCCACCAGTTCTAATCAATCATTGTACTACCCCTATACCATACTTTCTAAAAACAACCCCTCCATTCTTGGAAAGCACATGCTATCTATTGACACTTATTTACTTATTGGTATGACTGTGATGACGGATTCCCAATTCTCCTGTCTTTGGAATATAGGTTTTAAAAGAAGTAAAAAAAAAAAAATGATTTACAAAACTGTCTTTCCATTCCAGCAGATGAAGCCATGGCTGTTGTTATTTGGTAGACAAACAAGTTCTGTAATACTCTCTTTTTCACTTCCCATTACATAAAATGAATTCCACCAGTTCTAATCAATCATTGTACTACCCCTATACCATACTTTCTAAAAACAACCCCTCCATTCTTGGAAAGCACATGCTATCTATTGACACTTATTTACTTATTGGTATGACTGTGATGACGGATTCCCAATTCTCCTGTCTTTGGAATATAGGTTTTAAAAGAAGTAAAAAAAAAAAAAAATGATTTAAATCACTGATTTAAAAAAAAATCTACTGATTTAAATCAACTGATTTATATTATGCCAACACTGTTTAAACTATGACTTTCATTACATTTATTACACAATATTAAAAAATTCAAAATTCAACATGTATAGAAATTATAAGTACATAAAATGGACATGACAGACTAATTCAGTTTTTCTGAAATTAACTTGAAATTAAAAGAACCTAATAGGTTCTTTTAATTTCAATAGATTTTTTTTTATTTTTTATTATTTTAAAAAGTTCAAAATGGCTGGTTTGGGTTAAAGTCAAACTCTTTTAAAAAAGTTTTGCAATTGAGAATTTTAGATCTGAAATGAAATCTTTGCTTACCAATGCATATACTTCAAAAACAACCGAAAAATCAGCCGGCAAATTTTGCAGTTGAATGTGATTTGTAAAACAGAGAGCTCCATCTGTAGTTTTATCATCTGTTGACATCATTTGCGTCACTACCACTTGCGCTCCATGCCGAATAAGACACAAGAAATAATGCACACTGTCATCTACAAATAAAATATCAACGCATTAAATAACATACAACAGTTCAATTGTCAATTTGGTTGATTGGAATTTGGTGGCGCTAATTCCTAAAAGGATGAACTATGCCAAACAAGATGAAATTTAAAAACAAAACAAAAAACACAAGAGAAAGGAATTTTGCGGATGAAATAGAAGAAACAACAAATTGAACATTAAAAACACATAAAAATCAAACAAATGGCGAGAGTAAAATAGAAAATATATACAAGAGATTATTACAGTATAAGAAAATTAAAAACAAAATTGAAAATTGATAAATTCTAAATCAAAAAATTGTTAAATTGAAAATTAATAATTAAAAATTGAAAATAAAGATTAACGTACAAAATAAAAATCACAGAATTCAGATTTCATAATAAAAACCTGTACAGTGAAGAAAGGGAAACAAGCCTGGATGTGGCAATTCACCGATGATTGCGTCAAGATTGGGTGATAAATAAAAAAATTTTTTTTATATACATTGATCTGAGACAACAACGTGATGAAAAAATGTGTGCGACTGTGTAAGGTGTTATAAAATATGCACACTGTGGAGGTGCTTCACTCAGTAAGAGATGGGCATGGGGGAATCTGCAATGACTCACTCGTAGATGAGTGAGTATGACGTCATATCTCCTTGAAGGAAGTTGAGACCACATGGTAATTTTTAATTTTATTTCTCGCAATTTATTTGATGACATGTTATTCCAACAGTTTTGCCATTTAGCATGTATTAATTCTTTGATGTAATTGTCAATTTCCAGGAAAATAGTCTAAAAATGGCATAAAAACTGAGTTATAGTAGAAAATAAATCATTTCCTGTCATGGTATGTAAAATAAAACATTTCTAAAATTAATCCATTTGTTTTTAATCTTTTTGATGCATTACACCTGAGCAGTATCACACACACACCCAACAAATAAAATGAACCTTACCAAGAAAAAAGTTAATAACCATAGAAGTGATCTAAAAAAGAATAAATAAAAACTTCCATAAAATAAATTTTAAGAATATTTTCATTTGAATACAGCTGAAATAAATATTTCAAAGAAAGCAGTAGATTATGAAATACAATGTCATTTACATGGGACTTCTAGAAGTTGGGATGCTCAATTAATAAAAAACAATAATTTCAAAGTGTGAAAATTTCTTATAGATAAAATGACATCTGGGATCAACACTACCTGTCAGGATGAATTCAATTTTCTTTTAAAGAAATGAGCTCTAGATTAGAAGTGAAGTAAGAAACCTTTCTTCAGAAACAGTAACTAAAAAAAAAGACTACTATACAAAATGGCAAACATAACTAGGCAGAGTGTCTACTACTTTTGAGAAAGTCAATTTCATGAGCTTAAATATAAAATCTAATAACCAGTCAAATATATAATCAGCTTATTATCAGTTCTTATCTTTGTAGAAGCTTCGTTTATTACCATGCAATACTTGCTAGTTTCATTGCTATTATAGAAATTCAATGCGTGACTGTGACTTAAACATCTATGAAAATTATTGATGCACACCTTGAAAGTGAATCCCTTTCATAACTGCTACAGTTACTACATCACAGTAAATTATATTGAATTTTTACATTAAGTAAAAGAAATCAAGGAAAATCAAAGAACTTTCGCAACACATTTTGGGTCTGTAAGGAGATGGCAGCTCAAAAAGAGGTTGAGAATCACTGGTTTAAAGCTCACTGGCTATGAACATATCCCTGCCAATGAACAACACCCTGCCCAACTCTCTCGGTGAACCCATTTTAACAAGCATTTGACATTAATAGTACACTTTTTTAATACATACTTAGCTTTCCTTCCAGTTGAGAAGCAATGAATTCTCGCTTCAGAGGTAGTTGCAAATCAGAAATAGTCAGAGTGCCTTTGCCCTCAGCAACATTTTCTCCTTGGGATCCAAAAGCTTTCAGTCGAGTCACTTCATTCAAGCATGCTTGACGCTTTTGAGCTTCAAAGAAAGAAAAATCAGCTATTTTAAATTTCCTAACCAAGCTACCAAATAATGTGAACATTTTATTTCAGTTTCACAAATATTCTAAATGATACTATTTCAATATTTTATGGAAAATGCAAAGATCTTTTAAAATATAAAGATACACAACTAATATATATTAATATATATGTATGAAAAAAAAATTTTTTTTTAAACCCACTGACTGTTGAGGTTTTTGATTTCCTGTGACAACAAGAAATCCTAAAGATGTACAAAAGCCATACATTTATGCATTTAGAGGCATAATCCGAATTTCTGTTGTGGATAACTCATGTTACAATAGAAATCAATACAAGCAATATTCAAGCTCCCCAATAAGTGCCTGCGTATGCCTACTTATACTAATTTCCTATGAAATCAACTGACAAAACTTTTAACATTTTAATAGCTTCTTATCCCTGACTACTGTAAAATGTCCCATACCTTTCTACCGTAAATTTTCATATTTTGACAATTCATTTAAAAGCTATGAAATTTTGCTACCTATGGCTATGAAATTTAAAATATTTCCTTCATTTTGCCTAGTTTTATAGTCTTAGTTGGCTGTAACTCGAGACTAACTGATCTAAACAGCATTTTATAATATGATTAAATAACACACATTTGTTTTTTTAAACTCAATAAGAATTTATGATTTATTAAATTTAATCATCTCTTGGCAATATTTAGGATGGAAGGCCAGGCGTAACTTATATGTATAAAATTTTACAGAAAATATTTAGTAAAAAGATCTAGTTTTTCTGTTGCACTTTTTGGGTCTGAGAATAATTATTTCTCATAAATTGATATTAAGATAAATGGAGATATTTGTATACTGCCAAATCTATCAACATATTTTATATTTTCAAGATAAAGATAAAAAGTACTGCCAAATGAGTTGATCTAAGTCTGTAATAATGTAGCAGACACACTATGTAATAGAGGAATGTTCCAGAAAAAGGGTGCAAAGAACAATCATGTGATATATGCATGAGATAGTATCATCTAGTTCAGGGATGGGCCAAGTCCGGCCCACCTGAAGGTTTTATCCGGCACAGGGATAGAATTTTAAGTTGCCGATCCGAGGCAAATTAAAAGAAATATATATTGTCACGAAGATTCAAATGAACACACCGTTTAACTTTACAGAAGAATTTATTGAAGCTAAGTAGCAACTCGCAACTTTACAAGATCGAGAAGTTGCCTACAATTAGTGGGTATCAGCTTTTATACCCAAACAGAATATTCGAGAAATAACTAATTTACACATTAAAGGAAGATCTAGAAAGTTCAAGAACATAAGGAAACAATAAATAACATTTTTAAATTAAAAATCCGTACTATGGATAAACAGCCATGGCAAGAATCGAACCCACAATCTTCGGGCCTGGATCTCGCGCTATGACCATTCGGCCACTTAGCTCGTTGGAGAAGCTTCTTTATGCGGCAATATTTATACATTATATATCCATCTCCTTTTCTACTTTGCTTCAATATTATATCCCAAATTTATTATCTCACACCCAGAAGATCTGCGGTATATTTGCTTCTTATATGAGAACAAGTGTTTTCAACTTTGAACCTTAGGAAGAATCATTTCAGAAGTAGACTGACAGACGAGCATTCAGCATCGTTCCATAAAATCAGTCCATCTCACTTCGAACCTCAGTATAAGGAATTTTTAAACATAATTATCGCAATGTTATTCATTTCATTAATGTATTTAAACCGTTAGGTACTTGTATATTGTTTTTAAAATTTTAGAAAAATTTATCTTGGCCTGCCAAACTTATTTTCTCTCGATTTTTGGCCTGCGGTAGAAAAAGTTTGTCCATCCCTGATCTAGTTTATTGCAATTGGACCATGTTGATTTTTAAAATGTTCTGTAAACTTTCATAATTCTTCTATTTAGTACATTGGTAAAAAAGTCCAGAATTATTCTCTTGAACATATGTAGTTAAAAAAATATATGTATTTCCACGAGTTTTTAACACTAGAGCTGTGGGAGCTTCAATCTAACTTTAACTGTGAGCTAGGTCAAACACCCTGATTAATATGAATCTGCATTGTTATTCAGAATTTACACTGCATATATACGCAATGGCATTTATTTAATTTTAGACATTAAATTATAATAATTGATAAAAATAATATCACAATATAGAAAAGTATATATTGTTGTTATAAAATTATAGACACAACTTTAATGGAATTTAGTTACTTTCTAGTCAAGGTTTCTTACACAGTTTGGGCAATTTTTTTTATATATATTTTGCACAAAATTTTCTACAGGTTTGTTTCCACACTTGGAAACTTAGTAATGAACCAGTTTTCCTATATACACAGATTATTCACTATTATATTTAAATAGATTTTTATGGATATAAAATTAGAAAATGTCAAGAAATTTATTTCAGTTTCATTAGAAACTTTTTGAGAAAATGGGACACAAAACAGTTCTTGGGTCAAATTCACTCATCTTGAGGTACAGTGTTAAAAAAATACTCGAAATTTAACTTATAACTTTCAACTTTCATCTGAACAACATGATTTTATTGCTTTGAAAGTGCATATGGGCAATTATTAGATTTATTCAAAATTTAAAAAAAAACTATCAATCCAGAAACATCAAAATTTTTAAAAATATGGATTTTAAAATAGCTTATTATTATTGTTTTTTTTTTAATAATTAAATCAAACATTTAATATTGATGTAAATTCACATGTGATCATATTTCCATGGTAAAAAATATATCTTTGCGAATTCCAAAGGAGAACAGATCATCTGAATACCTCAAGCAATACATACTGGAAATTAGCAAAAGTCTTTCTGCTTCCACTTGCTCCAAGGAGCCCGAAAACTCCACTGTGCAACTACAGAGATTGAGGGCTTGGCTTGTTTGGCTGATAACAGTCTGGTGTCGCAGGATTTCTTCTTGCAGAGCCTTAAAAAACAAACACTCACTCAATTATGGAACCAAAAATCACAAATATTGGATTTTCTCATGAATTTTTTCTTAGTGGTGTACAGGGTTGGCATGATTTAAATAAGTTGATTTATTTTGAAAAAATCATTCATTTAAATAATTTTTTTCCACTTCTTTTAAAACCTATATTCCAAAGACAGGAAAATTAGGAATCAGTCATCATAGTAATACCAATAAATAAATAAGTGTCAATAGATAGCATGTGCTTTCCAAGAATGGAGGGGTCGTTATCAGAAAACATGGAGTAGGGGTAGGTACAATAACTAGTTATGACAGGTGGAATTCATTTTATGTCATGGGAGGTAAAGAGAGTATTACAGAGCTCGAAATCCATTTTGTCTACCTAATAACGACAGCTATGGCTTCATCTGCTGGAATGGAAAGACAGTTTTCTTCTTTTGGTATTGTTCGTTCTAGCCGTCGTAACCAATTAGGAGATAAAGCATCCAAGCTAGTGTTTTTATTGAAACAAAATCCATCATTCGGTGCTTAAAAAGTATTCAAATAATGGTGTTTGTGATTTGTTTCTTTAAATAAATAGTTTGCATTAAAAGAATATTTAATTTGTTCTTTAAATTGACATCTTATTGAGTTGGCACTATCCAATGACAAAATAATGAAATGTATTTAGATTAAAATTTATTTATTTAATTTTAGGTAATCAGTGCGTAGAATATATTAGATAGATAAGATGTTACTTCTTATAACATACTATTCTATGTATATTGCAAAAAAACATAAAAACAACAATTAAAATCAGTATTCAGAAAAAATAAAAAATCAGATTTAAACTTTAAAAAAAAAAAAAATCTGATTTTATTTTTTTAATTTTTGTAAATAACAATAAAGATACAAATAAATTATTTGAATGCACATTTAAATGAAAAGGCTGCTAAAATTCAGAATTCTTTTAACATATCTTCTTATTTTAATTTAATATGATTATGTGCAATCTGTGTTCAATTTTTAATCTGCAGTTATCCTATCATCTGCTGAACTGAAAGTGGACAACATATGAAGAATGCAGCAAAGTGCCACCTTTACAGATAAATACAGGTGTTATTTCTTGATAGAAATAAAAGTACAAAATGGAAAATATTAATTTAATGAGGAATTTTTACCCAAATTGCCGTGTCATTGACTAAAAGCAGGATATCTGCCAAAATAAAATGTTTCAAATCCATGACTTTTCATGCCTTTCCTTGATTTAGCAGATCATTTTCCATGACTTTAAAAAGCTTTCATTAAAGTATATATAAATAAAATTTCTGATGTACATAAAAATAAAATATATGCTTTTAGAGAAATTACAGGAATTTTATCATGAAAAAAGCTATAAACTTACTTTATAAGTGTTAATAAACTCACATCCATAAAAATAAATTGTATCTACATACCTAAGTTTAATCCTATAGCCATTTTTCAATCAAAATGTTTCCCATTTGAATTCAGGGTACTTTGGTATTATCGAGGTGACCATGAATAATAGCCAAATATAACCCTATAATGTTTATATGCAATATCCCTACAGATAAACTTATATTTTGTGCAAAAATCTTAACTAATTTTTATTAAAAAATAATTATTATTATATTAATAAAATTTTAATCTACAATTTAAGAAAAAACCAGAATAATATACATTTACCCACCCATTAAGCTTTCTTGTTTTGAGTTTCCTTGGCGAACAAATTTTATTTGGCAATAGGGTCAATAAGATAATACATAAATACCAAACTCAGTAACTTCAGCCAAATGACAAGTAAAAATAGAATTAAACAATTCAATGCATTTTTTTTATCAGTATTTAGCGGATCCATGACTTTTACTCATTTTACTTGAAAAATCAAGACTTTCCATGACAAAATTAATCCATTGTCTAAATCCATGATTTTCCATGACTTTCCAGGTGCGCAGAAACCATGTAAAAGAGATTATCTCATCAGCAAAAATATTTCTATGTAAATATAAGTAGGTGCTACCATCTATTATTCTTTAGGAAAGATATTTGTAAATTTTACTATAAAAGTAATTTTTTAACAGCAGATTATATGCGGTGGCATATAATATGCATTAAAAGAAAATGAAAAAATTTTAAATATATAATCTGCAAATTATAGGCAGGAAATGAGGTTTATATATATATATATATATATATACAGGCTTGCAACTGCTGAGGTACTTTCAAAAAGGTGATAAAAGTGACAAATACAGAAATTTTTTTTTCCCTCTTGATTACAAATGTTATTATTACGATTTTTTAAATTTATTTTAACTCTAAATCAAATGATTCATGCAAGACATGATTTTAGCGTCAAATAAAAAAAAAGGTTAAAAATTTTGTTAATACAACTCAACATTGTTTTTTATTCCAGAAAATCTATAAATTAGATTTGAATACATACAATAAATTAATTTTATAATCGCAATTTTCTGTATATATTAATGATGTTTTGAAATATGTAGATAGCTAGATTAGAGTATCTAAACAAAAATTGTGAAGAAAAATAAAAATAGAAATGTGTGCTTTGACGCAAATTATTTTAATGTATTAAATGTACATTTCAGTACAAATGTAGATTTCAGGAACTTTTTTACGGCTTTTTAATATCACTCAATTCTGGAAACCATATGATTAATTACATTTTAATAAGAAAATTAAGATTAGAGCATCCTATTTTTGGTCTTTTATTAAAATATTTTGTTATTAATTCAGATTTTCTTTTTTCAACAACAGACTTTTGCTGTGATACAACATGAAAAAAGTGACTGTTTACTTAAAAAAAGTGATCAATTGTAAAAAAAATGACTAAAGGTGAGAAAAGTGATGGAATTGCAAACCTGTATATATATATAAATAAAAATTAACTCATAATCAGCACTTAAAAGTGTTCAGGTTTTTAAACCGATCCCCAGGTAGGAAATGAGCCAACTAAGAATTTGCTTACCTTTATTTGCTCATGAATATATTCTGTGTGGTCTGCACTTGTTGATTCAGAACTACTTTCTTTATTGCAATGCACAACAGTACGAACAGGTGTCAATCGAGTTTCTTGCTTCTGCTTGCGATAAAAACTAACTGTATATAAGAGGGGAACCTCGGGATTTTTGCCTTTTCTGTTTTCTTCACTGGACCTTACAGAACTATCACTTTGGCTACCAGATGCCTATGATAGTAAAAGACATCAATGCAAGGAATCTACAATAAACTATAAACACATGATATACATGTAACATATCAAAATTATTATACTTAAAATATCTATCTATAATTCTCCTTTCTTCCCACTCATTCTTTCATACGTAATTTTCCAGCCTTAAAATCTCAAATTGGAAGGAGTGTTGACTGACAAACTCTTTTTACCCTCCTCCCAAAACTAATGCTATAATATAAGTGTATTTTCTGTCCACTTATTAAATTTTCCAACTGTCACAGGCAAATAATTTCACTCTTACGATATCTAAACTGTTGCATAATGCTGATCTCATGGGATTAACTCTGTGTGATCCCTTGCTATTGGGCAAAATTTGTAATAGAAGTGTGCTTTTGTCCTCTTTCGGTGCTTTTCGGTAGAGATGTCCATTTCTAGTCTTAAAAAATCAATAAAGTTAATAAAGTTAAAGTTCCACCATGGACTTGGCTTCCTTTTAATAAAGCCACAATAAAATCACACTGGTATCCCTCATTGCATAGTAATCTCCAGTTATTCAAAATAATAGGGGCTAGTTCCACTGTAAAGGCGAGATAAAATTTGCATGCTACATAAATATATATAGTTACTTACGTGTTAACTCAAAATCACTGATACAGGAAGCATTTCTTTCTTTTTCAAAAGGATAATGCTACATTATAAAATCTCATTCTATATCAGACATGCCCAACCTGCAGCCCATGAGCCACAGATGGCCCATTTAAAAACTTTTTGTGGCCCAATTGAAGTTTTCAACTGACTATATAGTTTTAGTCATTTTGACTATAGACAGGTGAAACATAGAATTTTAGTTGCTAATGTTTTCAATAATAAATATCACATATTATGTACGTTAAGACTTGATAGTAACCACGTAAACCAGGTCTTTGAGTAGGGTTGGACAGGTTAAATTGAAATTTGAGTGTTCTAGAATATTCTGTCAATCGGACATTACTTATGCAACCAGCTGACTCGCGTTATGTGCACGTGCTCTGTCCGACCAGTCAATGGAAGTTGTATGGAAAGAAAGTTATAAATTATGTTTATGGCTATTGTGAAGTTATGATTAATTGTAAAGGAATAATTAAGGTATTGTTTATTTAGAAAACGCAAGCTAACGATGCATTTGAAATTCTAACCTACAAAATCTTTAATTTGATGTATAAAACAGTATAGTAGTGTTGCAACTCAAATTATACATTTTTGTTGCTTACAATCAGTTCACATTTGTCAGGAAAACACATATTTCCTTAAATCAACGGTTAAACTTTTGGAGATTATGTTCGCAAAAACACAAAAGCAGATCTGACATTAATTTTCAAATAATACATGTGGTAATGCTTGTGAATAAACTACAATACATATTTATAGTATAAATATAATAATAATAATTTAACCCTCCTGATTAGGGCGGAAGGTAAGATGTTGGGGGTGATTACGAATACAGTACAGTTAATGTTTATTGTCGTTGTAGTTATGATATATATATATATATAACACAACTTTTACATACAGTCGCAGCTGGCATTGTAAAAATGCATATTTTGAATATTGCACGATAATGAAATATTTTGAATAATTTAATGTTTTATTTTTATAAGTGCGGCCCACCTCAGTTCAGTAAATTGTATTTTGGTCCACCAACCGATTTGGGTTGGGTACCCCTGTTCTATATAAAACAGTCTATAAACACATATACATCAATGTGTATTTATTCTCTAGAAAACAAAAATTCCATTTCTTAATTTTAATACATAAATTTAAATTTTAACTTTTCTTAAAAGGATAATCATTTCTCTACTTATATGATCTAAAATACATATCATTTAAAAGTTTCTGAAAGTAAAAGAGATTAATCAGATGAAACAAAATACATTTTCTAGTTATCTAAGGCAACAGATATATTATAAGAAAAGGACACACTTCTTGCATCTTTTTTTTTATGAATTTTTTTATGACAATCACAGTTCCGAGGTAACATCTTGTACATCTATAGTTGTAATATAAGTTGATATAAGCACATTGTTGTATTGTTTTTCTCAATAGCGATGAAAGCATATTTTTAGTACATAGTTTATTATTAAAGTTTAAGTATTTTTAGACTATTTAATTAAATGCTGAACTAGAGTAATTCAGCATATAATTTGTTTTTAATAAAACCCTGAATAACAACAGAAAGAGTATTTCAAGTAATTTCTTTTATTCCAACAGAAATTAAAAAAGGCACTACATGTTTTCAAAAAATTACATAATTTGTGTAAATAATAGAACTTACAAAGAAAATGAAGCAAAAAGGAAACTGCTCTGAATAACTGTTTCTAATAAATGAAACTCAATTAGATTTTCAAAACTAATAAGGAAATTCTGTTTCAATAACACGTTTCCGTACATTTTTGAAGGTTATATTGTACAATACACACACTCGAATCTGATAGTCATCAAAATCAGGCCTTTTGATTTTAAGTGTATGTATATTAAAAAAATAAATAAATAAATAAATAAATAATAAAAAAAAAGTTTGCATAATGTACAATTTTTTAAATTGAATTGGTTGGAGCTATTATCCATTTTTTTTTTTTCAGACAATTTGCTGCTCAATTTTTCTGAATTCTGCAAAAAACATTTTTTAAACAGCACAGTACCACCAAAAAAATATCTGATCAGAAAAATTCCATAGAAAATCAGATTTTTATAGTTCACTTGACATTCGATTTGCAATCGGAAAAAGTAGTAAACCTGATTTTTATTGGGAGTTGTAAAAATTATGATTTTTTATAAGTAGATTTCATTAGCCTCCGGTACGTGCACAAATCCTTGGGTGGTAGTGTGTGTAGAGTAGGGGAGACACAAAAACTTATATTGATGCAGAATTTTCAAAACTAATTAGCTTCTGCCCAAATCTGAAATTATTTGCGAAATAGTCTTCTTCCCCCCTTCCTATATGCACGTGTGTTTGATGAAGAAAAAAGATGCAGGTTGAAAAGAACGATATGGGTATGGAAAATTTAGAGGCAAATATTGTAATCTCAGCATTAACTAAGAGGTCCCATTAAAAAAATAGTGGATTTTCTGGAATCAAACTCTAGAAAACACCCATTTGCTATTGTACCCTTGCCTTTATTACCATTTGCAGTACTATTATTACTATTATCCAATATTATTACTAGAACCCCACCAGTTCTAAGCGTCTAACTATGTTACGTCACATGGCTTTTTTACCTTAAAGTACCCCCACAGGAATCAAAACCCTTTACTGCTGTTCTTCAGCAGAATAAAGTTGGGGACACGGCAAAAAAGAAAGAAAACTTTCTGGCTGTCTTCAAAATTCATTCATTTTTTTTCTTTGGGGGTTGTGGGAGTGGCAGAAGACAACTTAATTTTTTTAAAAATTAATAATCAAATTTCTGGTGAACAAATTGACACAAATTTCAGGAATTTTTGAAAAATTTCGGATCAGAGTCATCCATGATGCAAGAATCTAATCTTTTATACCCAAAATGCTGTATATTTCAGTGTATAAGCCAAGAACTTTTCGGTTATTTACAGATATATGGAACAGATATAGTATTTGTGTTTCCTGGTGACATTTTTGGTTGCTGATGACAAAAAGTATCAGCAAAAACTAACAAAATTGATTTTTAACTAAATATTATGAAAAAATATATATAATGGTGAAAAATAAATAAAATTTGCAAAAATTTAAAAATAAAAATATTAACACAAGTAAAAAATAAATTTACAGTGGTTTTTACTTTTGTTATAACTACACCAAAATAGTAGTACAATATTTGAATCAGCTTAAAAAAAAAAAAGTTTTTAACAAGTTAGCATGGCTCTAGATTTTGCTCATTTACATTTACAATTTCATTAGAAATTATTTCATTTGTTATTATGTCTTTGGCAACATTTTCAACTTTTGGCAACATATTTGAGCATTCCAGAAATTAATTTTGAATTCTGGGTACTTTTTTATGAAAATTTGCACTCTTAGCTTATTATCTGGAAATATACAGATAATTAATTTAAAGGAATATGCTATCTATTTCATTAAAACGAATGAACTAATAACACCTAAAATTCCACTCTTAAAAATACAAGCTAGATGTGTCTATTCTTTTAACAACATGTAGAAATTATTTCTTAAATAAACAATATGGTGCATTTTATAAAATAATAGTTAGGATTCCACATTGCTAGTTGACATTTAATAGTAACTATAAAACTGAC
Organism: Pardosa pseudoannulata; assembly: GCA_032207245.1. Classification (NCBI taxonomy): domain Eukaryota; kingdom Metazoa; phylum Arthropoda; class Arachnida; order Araneae; family Lycosidae; genus Pardosa; species Pardosa pseudoannulata. The sequence goes on from CM063508.1 coordinate 188,862,784, forward strand.
TAAAAAAGTAGCGAGTTTACCATTTGCCCTTAAAACCAAGATATAAATTGGTTTAGTGGTGTACACTTATCACCTATATATAAAAATGAGTATACATTATTTTTCATGTAAATGCATGCAGTTTATTGTAGAGTCACCAAACATTGAGCTCGCATTCTTTAACACCACAAAAAGGTCTTGTGTAAGGTACACAACACATTGCTGACAGATCAAAAAATCAATATATGGATTTCTTTGTACAGAAATTGAACACGCTGTTACTTACACAATAACTGCTATCATAAGAAGACATCCCAGACCAACTTGGAGATCGTGATCTTGGGATATTCGCAATATTTGGCTTTTCACAAAAGTTTGTTTTTACTTCATCTGTTTTTAAGATCACTGTAAGAAAATTAAAACAATTTGAACCAACTGTGGATCAGGATGGGATTGCCAAATTTTTTTTATAAAAATAATTATAAATTACAATAAGGAAAATAGTTATCTGTAATGGAAATATAGTTCTAAAACTTTTACATTCTGCTTTAATAACGTGCATAATGCAGGGGTGACTCAGCCTCAAAGTAAAAAACCCTGAAATTTATATCATTCACAATCAAAAACCTGGAACTAAAAAAAAATTAATTACATATAATAAATAATTGCACGTTACTTATATTAGATTTAAAGTATTGTCACCAAATCTCAAGTAGTAACTATTTTAATTTTAGCAAAATGAAAAAAATTATTAAACATCTTTTGGAGAATCTCCAGGCTTCCCACTCTTTTTTCAGAACAAAAATTAAGGACTTTCTAAGGACCAAAGTAACTTTTTATACGGACCTACTTGAAATACACAGCATAACCACATAAACCCTATTTCCTATGGAACATATTTTAATAATTACAAACCAGACAAGGCATGTTCAATAAATGCCCTACAATATTTCAGAACTAAGTTTTTAAAAATACCTAAAAATCAATATAAGATAAACCTATTTGACAAAAACATTTTGAAAAATGTACATCTAAAAATTTTTGAGTGATCAAACTAAAAATAAATTGTGAATAAAATACAATATTATAAACAGTACTTTCTGAGGGTTTAAAAATGACTGATATATATATATATATATATATATATATATATATATATATATATATATATATATATATATAATATTGTATATACTAGCTGATTATACCTGACGTTGCCTGGGAAAGAAGAAAGTTTTAGACTTTTCTATTACATTCAATGCAAAGAAAATTAAACTTCCATAAGTAACTGAAATATCTACACCCCATCCCAACCTTCATGTTTTGTTTAATTAAAATATGCATGACTGTTAGCTATTAGGAAAGGACAGCTGACTTTATAAACCTTTTCAGTATGCAAAAGATTATTTGTCAAAAAAGGTTTTCTAGCTTATGACCATAAAAAGTACTAATAAACTAAAATTATTTTCATAATATTTTAAGGATATCTAAGAAAGGAATTTTGAATGACTACAGAAATACACTGAAATCATATTTGTATTTGAGGAATTTCTTAATTATTAATGCTGCACTTTTGGCTAGAAAATGTAAAAGAATGTTATGAACATTAACAAATATTTTATATATTCTTTGACCAGTACTTATCACCTGTACTGGCGTTCTTAATTAGAACCGGTTTGGGGCAAGTTTAACTCCAAACTTACAAAACCAGAAAATTTGGAGAGTATGGCAAAAATTGATAAGAAATCATGTGACGACAGATAAATTGTTCAAGTTCCAATACAAAAATTAAGTAGTTTTAAGGGCCCTTAAAAATGAAAGTTAAAATTAAGGAGTTCTTAAGGACTTTTAAGAACCGTGGGAACCCTGATCTCACTCTCAGCTGTTAAACAAATTAGTCATCTTAGAATTAGATTTTTAAATCTTAAATATTAAAAACATCTACAATAAATCTGTATTCTGGTACAATAAAAACTGGATTAAACTAGAACCAGACACAGAAGTAAAACATTACCCCACAACATAAGAGTCACAAAAATGACTTCGCAACACTACACTTACAAATTAAGGAATTTTGTCTAAATTTGTGTCTAAAAATGAATAAATGTCATTGCATATAAATACAGTGTGCTTTTTTAATAACAATACCCATTCCTATTAATTGGGGGTACATTTGACTTAGCCTGCAATTTTGGGTAGACGGAAACTCATGCGGTTCTAGTGTTAAAAAAGTTAATTCTTCCATTCCATTTTGCTTCTCTCAATTCAACAGATAGGACTAATTAAATACTTTGAATGTCGTTACTTTTATCACCCTGGTCACTTTCTAGTGAATCTTCCTCTTCATCTGAGCAATCCTCTTTTTCCTCATCTTCAAAGACCTCTCTGTCTATTTCACTGCTATCATTGGGATCACATTGATCTTCCTCAGAATCACAGGGTATTTCTTCCTCAGAAAGAAGCTCCATTTTCTCCTAATGGAAATCATTAAAAATTAGCATTTAATTAGAAATTTACAATTGCATATACAGTCGAACTTCGATAACTCAAAGTCCCAGAGGACCCCCAAAAATATTCGACTTATCCGAAGTTTGTGCTATCGAAGTTACCTACCATTCCTCTCAACTGGCACTTAAAATGGGTCGACATGGTTTAAATGGTTTGATATGTGCTATAATACTATAGTCGTACGCATTTCAATTTTTTAATAGATTAATAATATATTTTATTAAATAATATATTTTTTAACAACAAGAGAAAAATGGGCTTAAAAGTTTTATTAAAACTCAAGAAATTCGGCCTCATTACATATTAATTGGTATACATACCATGTCTATCTCATTAGAAAAGGGCAATTATTTTTAAGGTTGTTGGCATTCACAAAGTCATCTAATTTTTTAACACAGTTAAATAGGGTGTTGTCTATACCTTCAGTGGTCTCCATGTATTGTTGTAAGATGTGAATAGCGTCCTGTGCTTTCTCGAAGGTCACGAGGGGACTGGCATTCGAAGTTTTGAACAGAATTGTGTTTTTTGCCAGGGAAATCTATCACAAAAACTTCGACTTAGAAGATGTTCACTTCGAGTTATCGAGACAGTTTTTTAAAGGAAATTATAGAAATGATTCGGGACTTGATTAAAAGTTCAAGTTAGCGGATTATTCGACTTATAGGAAGTTGAGTTATCGAAGTTCGACTTTACCATATATTTCCACGTATAAGACAATACTTAAAACCTAAAAATGACAACCCAAAATCTGAGGTCGTCTTATACGAGAGGTTAAAAAAAAATGTTGATTGCAAAACACCATTATAAAATGAATCAAGTCACTAAGTAAAAGCAGGAGCCAGTGCAGGTGTCTGAAGGCAATGCTGCCAAGCACATAACTAGTCGCATAGTTGCCAAGTTGAATAACTACAAATAGGACATAATTTCATAAACAAGTATGCAGTATTAATCAATGCAACAATCCCAATGGGGTGTTGAAAGGTGCTAAAAAATAAAATTTGTTAGTTCTGTATATCTACCCATTACAATATTGAGAATTTTGGGTTCACCTTATATGGCAGATATATGCTAAAATTGTAAAAATTGGCTGAAAATTTATACTTTGTCTTATCTGAAGGTCGCCTTATACGTGGAAATATATGGTAAATGAAATTAGATCCAATGCTTAATTTAATAATAAAAGAATCATATAAAAATATTCATTTCCTTTAAGTACAGAAATGATAAGCTACAAAAATATTGAGGACACCATCAAACAAGAATTTATCTGACTGAAAAGAAAATTTTTCATACAATATTAAAAATTATAGGTACAATATTACTCTCTTGAACACATCATACAAGATATTCTCCAACATCCTTGCAGAATGATTCACTACTTATACTAGCAGAGTCATTAGGAAATACCAGTGTGGATTTCAGTTAAGGCAGGTCAACTACAGATCAAATACAGAGCATTAGACGAGAATCTCACCGAGATATTTATCTTTTTATTGACTTTAGATCAGCTTACAGGGTTCCCGCTGTTTTTCTAGAACAAAAATTAAGGACTATTTAAGGACTCTCTAAGGACGAAAGCAACTTTTGATAATGACCTACTTGAAATGCATGGGGACACAATGCATCATAACAACATAAACCCTATTTCCCGAGGAACCTATTTTAATGATTATGAACCAGACAAGGCATGTTCAATATATGCCCTACAATATTTCAGAATTAAGTTTTTAAAAATGCCTAAAAATTCGTAAAAAGATTGTCTATTTGACAAAAACATTTTGAAAAATGTACATCTAAAGTTTTTGAGTGATCAAACTAGAAATAAATTATGAATAAAATACAATATTATAAACAGTACTTTCTGAGGGTTTAAAAATGACTCATATATATATATATATATATATATATATATATATATATATATGTGTGTGTGTGTGTGTGTGTGTGTGTGTGTGTGCATGCATATACTAGCTGATTATACCCAACATTGCCTAGGAAAGTTTTAGACTTTTCTATTACATTCAATGCAAAGAAAATTAAACTTCCATAAATAACTGAAATATCTATAATCCCTTCCCCCAACCTCCATGCTTCATTTAATTAAAATCTGCATGACCGTTAGCTATTAGGAAAGGGCAGCTGACTTTATAAACCTTTTCAGTATGCAAAAGATTATGTATTTGTCAAATAAGTTTTCTAGCCTGTGACCATAAAAAGTATTAATAAACTAAAAGTATTTTCATAATATTTTAAGGATATCAAGGAGAAAAGAATTTTGAATTACTACAGAAATACACTGAAAACATATATGCATTTGAGGATTTTCGTTATTATTAACCCCTTCCGGTAAAATGACGAGTCTAGCTCGTCATTAGTTTTTCAATCCATACCGCACAATGACGAGCTACACTCGTCATGCGATTAAAGTTACTGTTAAATATGATAATTTAGTTTAAAATTTCTAGTGTACTGAATTTGGCAACACTTTTATCACTTGTGAAAATCACAAGTCACTATTGCATATTGTTTACTTAGAATTTCTTGGTATAAGTCATTGCCAAATTAATGAGTCAGAATAAAAGAAAACCTACTAAGAAATGCCGTGTGTGTTACAAGAATCAAATTAAAAGTGAGACTACTTGGCGGTGTAAACAATTAAGAATTCCTTTGCACTTTGTTTTGAAAAGTACCACTAACTTGAAGACTATTATCTGTATACCTTATTAATGTTTTGCTTTGATATTTTCTTAATTTTACTGTTTCTGATATTACTTAACACTATGTAAAAAGTGGATTTTAATTAAAAATATGTAAGAATTGTAAAATGAAACAAGTTTTTTAAATAAAAATTAAATGGTTATTTCATGCACAGTTTTTCATGATTAAATCATACCAGAAGGGGTTAATATTGCACTTTTGGCTAAAAAATGTAAAAGAATGTTATGAACATTAACAAATATTTTATATATTCTTTGACCAGTACTTATCACCTGTACTGGTGTTCTTAGAACCAGTTTGTGGTAAGTTGAACTCCGAACTTACAAAACCAGAAAGTTTGGAGAGTATGGCAAAAACTGATAGGAAATCACGTGATGACGGATAAACTGATCAAGTTCCAACTTAAAAATTAAGGAGTTTTTAAGGACCTTTGAGAAAAATGAAGTAGTTTTAAGGGCCCTTAAAAATGAAAGCTAAAATTAAGGAGTTCTTAAGGACTTTTGTAACCCTGGTCTAGGAAGAAAAAGAAGAATAGGTACAATTCTTTAATGTTATTACTGTAAGCCATGCATGAGGTCACTGAGCAACACTCTAAATTTTTATAATCTAAAAAGATGTTCTCAGTTGCCTGACCCTGAATACGTGTGAGAACAGAATACTATACAAAATTCTGTACTATTTTCTACTAAAACAAAAATCTGATTTTAGAATATGATATAACAGTATCTTTCTCATTCAGTGTCTAACTAAGTTAGACAACATCTACAAACAAGTTTAACTTTTAAATATTTCCTTTAAAACCTTCAATTTAATGTTTTGGAATAACAATCTTTTAAATGAAATAAAATAATTTTGGGCAGTCATTACTTTCATTTACCATAGTTCACGCATATTTTATTTACATCAGAGCAGCATCACTAACCCGCAAGAACCACACGTGGCGCACAAGCTGTACTATACCCATCTTTGTTCAATATTGAACGCAAGTGTTTCTTAAGCAAAATTGACCAATACTTTGGAATAAATTTAATTAATATTGTGACAATTTAAATAATTCATTTGAATAAATCTACACAAATACAAATTGTTATTTTTCAATGCTAAATTAAAAATTCTAGAACACAGTCTTTAGGCATAACATTTTAGCACGAAAAGAGCATGCTATCAAAAATATAAACTACAGAAATGCCTAACAATTTAAATTTAAATTGACAATATAGTAAAGTATCAATTTAATTTAGTGATATTTCAAATCATCACATACATGTAACCAAAAATAATTAGAATTCGTTTGTAATTAACTATAATTTTACATAGAAATCAGAAATATTTGGTTGGCACAATGTTGGAAACATAACTTAGTTTTAAAAAATAAACTCCAGTTAGAATGAGTAATATTTTTGAAATTTTTATTAACTTCCAGGGAATAATTCCTTTAAATTTCTAAGTTACACTAAAGTTACATCGACATGCATTACCAATTCGGTTGGATTTGAGAGTGACAAATCAATGTCGAAAAAGGTTGGTTGGTTGCACAAACTGCACCAAACAAGACGAAAAACCCAATCGAACAACACAATTTTGAAAAAATTAATTTTGATGAAACATAAAAAAGAAAGATGCCCAAAACCAAAAGAAAACATTTAAAAACAAATAAAAAGGTAGACAATTTAGAAAGACAAAAAATCAACACGATAATTAGCGAAGTTTGATTAAAAATTAAATATTAAAAATGTAAAACACAAACTGAAAAATTGAAAAACATACAGCACAAAAATGAAATTTATGAATTTAAAGATTCAAAATTATTAAAATATTAAAAATTGAAATAAGGGAATCCAGCCCTATTAAAAACAAAACTGAACAAAAAATTTAAAAAAAAAATTCAAATTGAAGAAATAAAAGATTAAGAATCAAATATTACAAAATTAAACATCAAAAGTTACAAAAACAAATACAAATCAGATTTAAAAAAATAAGCCAGTACGGCGAAGAAAAGGGAATAAGCCTGGATGTGGTATTTCCAAAGAATTTTATTTACAGAGATTTAAAACATATACAAGACGTTAAAACATGTGGAAAAAGGAAAATTATGTATATATTGAAGCCAATGTTATCAGTCCGAGGGATATTCAAACTAAAGCAAATAAATGCAAGGTGGATAATGACAAACATGAAAAACTTTCAGATGAACTGCCTCAATGGCATCAATAACACATATTAACCTCTTTTTGTGGAATAAACAATAAAGTAAGCATACAGTACAAATTTATGAAAGGGATTTTTTACAAGCACTCACTTATAATGAACAAATAATAAAGTCTCCTTACATGGACTAAATCAACAAAGTTTTTAGAAACATCAAGAGCATAAATTGAAGATAAAGAATTGTCTAAATCAGTGTTTCCTTACCTGTGGTACACATACCATTGGTGGTATGTGAGTTGCTGGTACAAAATCCTTTGTAGGAACACTGGGATCATTAAGTGATGTGGATACAAGGTCACCCTATAAAATGTATAATGCCAATAAATAAACTTGCCATAACAAATTTCACGAAACGAAAATCATTTTTACAAAGTGGTAAAATTTAGCATGATGTACAATCAAGTGGTACAGGAGCCATAAAAAGTTAGGAAACACTGGTCTAAATTCTTAGAATGGAACAAAATGCTTCATGGTAGGAACACTTGGATCGAAATCAAATCTATCTAAACATTCTAGAAACCGTTTTATTTTTTAAATTTAAATTCCTATTTCCTATTAGAATGCTAACTTTTACCTCATTTAAGCAACTCTTTCCATTTGATGAAGACATGTTCTCCCATTGATGAACCAAATTAGAAATTTCTAGCCTTGGGGCTTCTGGAAATTTAGCTTCCACCTCTTGTGCCTCACACTTCTTGTTCAATTTTTGCTGAATGGAAGCAATATGATTTCCACTATCCTTTATGGGAGCTATTGCAATGGAAAAAAATGTTAGGACATGAAACTTTAACAAATAAAATATGCACGTTGTTAAATGTGATTTTAAACACTTACACTTCTGTATCAATTTTAGCTGAATGGAAGAAATATGATTACCATTATCCTTAATCGGAGCTGTTGAAATGGAAAAAAATATTAAAATAAAAATTTTATGAAAAAATAAAATAATAATCAAGTTGTTAAAATTTTTAAACACTCACACTTCTTGTTCAATTTTTGCTGAATTGAAGCAATATGATTCCCACTATCGTTAACAGGAGCTATTGAAAAGGAAAAAAAAAAAAAAAATATTAGGCTATGAAACGTTTACAAATATTATTTTCAAGTTGTTACATGTGTTTTTAAACACTCAAATGGAAAAAAGTATTGAACAAACTCAAGCCAAGAACTTTTATTACTTTAAAGAGGCAATAATTCAAACACATTAACCCATTAATGTCTAGTGTCCCTATTTTGTTAAAATAATAATTTGCATGTTTTCTTGGAATAACTTTACCGTCTCAGCAAACATAGAGGGCAAAAAAATCTACCCAACTTCAATTATATACAATTTTTTTTAATTGATTGATATTTGATTTTTCTAACCTCCCACAAATTTACTTTTATCTTAGAATCCCAACAAATAGCTTTATCTATAATAGCGATTCACTTCTCGATACAGTATTTACATGTAAATCTCTTATCATGAAGGTATTAGGGATATCTGATCACTGGAATATTTAAAGTAGTTTTTCAGAATTTACTCTACTATAATTTAAAAGAGATAAAACAAATTTTAAAATTGCAACAATTAGAAAATTATTTTACAAGAAATTATTTAAAGTGCATATCATAAGTGCATCAAAAGTTAATCAAAATTCAAACTCTGGTAGCTATTAACAGAGCCTGAAATTTATTGGCATATTTTAGCTACAATTTTGTACTTTTTGATACTTTCTTCAAGTTATGCTTAGGATACATATGAGCCATTTTATTAAAAGACATGTATCAGTAACTATCAATATAAAACTGGATTTTCAGCGTACTGAATTTCAATTTGTTGCAAAAATTGGCCTCTTTGTAACACTTTGGTTGACAGTGGCTACAAATCCAGTCTGATTCCATTATTATTTTTTTGGCTACATGGTCTAGCACCGCAATTATCAAACTGTGTGTCATGACAGTAATCTAGATAAGTTAGTGTTGTAAAATTGTAAGTTAATTGAAATTTAAAAAGTAAGTTGTTTTTCATAACTTTCGAGCTGAGATGTTCTTGTATTTGTCTCAAGGTGCAACCTATCCTCTTCGGAAGAGATGCGATATCTACGCTCTTCTGGCCGCCATGTTTTTTTCTTTGCGATATTGGCAAAAAACTCCATTTTTGAAAGTCGCCAAACAAAAATGGCACTTTCTGAAAGATCACCAAGCTTCTACTTTTACGCTACTTAACTTGTGTGACAAATATGATATGTCATAGGGATATAAATGAATTATCAATCAAATTATTACATTTTTGCCTTTCTCTTGAATGGGATATAGCATTTGATTTGTATATTATGATAAAGCTACGAAACTTTCCAAACTGTTTCCACAGAATTCAAAACAGAAACTCAATGAAACCTGCAAAAATTTATAAATGAAGAATCCTAAACTAAAGTTTCAAATACCTTTGATGATGTTGGAAGTTGCATCAGAGTTTCCTTGAAATTTGGATTGAACAGTCTGTGTGTTGAAGTTTGCTTTTGTTTGCCTTTCAAACATGGCTGCCCGCTGGGCAACGGACAGTGTAGGGTCTGTGATATCTTTGTTCCAATTTGGAGTTCCCTTCATTAAGGCATTTTCAAACAGTGCTTTTCGAGCCGATAATGGTAGTTCTGCAGGGTCCACTGAAGACAAAACCAATAAATTATACATTTAGAAGCATAAATAGAAATGAGAAATTCCTAAAATGAAATCCATAGTCAACAAAACACAAATAGAGATAACAATATCATAATAACAATACCATAGTGACAAAAAATTACAACAAATATAAATTAAATGGGTTTTTTTTCCTTCTTCTCTTTTAAACTACTATGTTATCATGAACTTTTCAAGGATATTTCAAAATTCTTTATCACAAACATTTACTCTATATGCATACAGTGGAAGCTTTAATGAAAATTTCTATATTCAAGTTTTCATGAACTGTTTTTAAATATAAACATTTATAAAATTTCTATAAACTTCCTATCAAATATCACAGCATGTATTTGATTTAAGTTTGAATGAAAATTGTTTATGTAACACCTGGTATTTAACAAAGTACTACATCAATGACAGTTTTGGCCATTTTTCTTACTATCCTTTTAAGAGCAAAGATTAAAATATTCTTTGTGTTTCCAAATGTGTATGAGAAGTGATTGTGCCTCTAAATAAAAAAAAAAATAACAAGAAACTTGAACTAAAAAACGTTAATTACATATAACTAATAATTACATGTTCCCAATATTAGATTTAATGTATTGTTAGTAAATGTCAAGCAGCGAAATTCCCGTTTAAATTTTTACATTTAAAAGGAAAAAATTATAAAACTTCTTTTGATGAATCTTACTCTTAGAGGTTGTACAAATTAACAGTCTTTGATTTGAATTTTTAAATCTTGAATAGCAAATATATTTTATTTATGATAAATATGATTTCTGATACATTAAACAATTACAAAAAGGGGAAGAAGAGGCAAAGTTTCTTATATTTAATCCAAATTATTAAATTTCTTCTTTTTTGGTTATAATTAAAATAAAACAAATATTTCTTAAAAAAAAAACATCTAATTTTTGTTTGCACTGTATTACTTTTATTATCAAAGCATAACTTCTTTTTCTTCACTATTAGTTTCTTCTTGAGAAGAAATCTTTATTTCTGAGGCTTATGTTGGATTTTGTTGGCATAGAAATTTAGTCTTCTTTACTTTGAGCAATAATTTTTTGAATGAGAAGTTTGATAACTATTTCAACTTTAATAAATTCAATGCAAAATCTCTCAAGTGGTTCACACACAGGATTTACACCTCACAAGAGCTGACATTCAAAGACTTAAATAATATTTTGCTGTTTAAATATTTTAAAGAGTTAAAATTATTTAGAGTTTAGAAGTTTAGAGTTAGAATTATTTAAAGAGTTTAAAAATATTTAAAGAGTTTCTCGGGTATCATTGTGCCTCTAAGTAAAAAACCCTGAAATTTATCTCATTCATAACCATAAACCCAGAACTAAAAAGAAGTTAATTACATATAACAAATAATTGCATGTTACTAATATCAGATTGAATGTCATGTTAGTAAATTTCAAGCAGTGATTTTAATTGCTAGATCAAATTATAACCAGATGCAGAAGGAAAATATTTGAGAAAAAACAAGGGGAAATGTAAGGAATTTGGACCGAACAACTAGTGTTTCACATGTATATGCCTTTCTTGTTTTGAAAAATGTACATCTAAAGTTTTTTGAGTGATCAAATTAAAAATAAATTATGAAGAAAAACAATATTATAAACAGTACTTCCTGAGGGTTTAAAAATGACTGATATATACAATTATATCAGAGTTTATATATATATACTAGCTGATTATACCTAGCCTGGGAAAGAAGAAAGTTTTAGACTTTTCTATTACATTCAATGAAAGGAAAATGAAACTTTTATAAGTAACTGAAATATCTACAACCCCCTATCCTCCATGCTTCGTTTAATTAAAATCTGCATGACTGTTAGGTATTAGGAAAGGGCAGCTGACTTTATACTTTAAACCTTTTAAGTACACAAAAGATTATTTATTTGTCAAAAAAGTAAATAAGAAAAAAAAAAACTGTCATATAAGAAAACTGATAGGAAACCACATGAGACTGGATCTCATCGATGGAGAAATGGATCGCATTCTAATTTAAAAATTAAGGAGTTTTTAAGGACCTTTGACAAAAATTAAGTAGTTTTAAGGGCCCTAAAAAATGAAAACTAAAATTAAGGAGTTCTTAAGGACTTTTAAGGATTGTGGGAACCCTGAAATCAATCAACATTTGTTCCAAGGTAGAAGCTCATAGTTCAGCAAGTTGTCTCTTCTTTTCTATCCCCCACAGCCCTGAGTATGGGTATTTGAATCTGCAGCCTTCACAGATTATCTAGAAAGCTTTAACTCTTTAGTGGACAGTGGTTTCACAGTGAAACCTCTTGTTAAACTTTTTTTTTCCTCTAGTTTGGGGGGAAATTTGAATGGTTTTTTTCTATTTTTTTATGTTTTGGACAGTTAAAACTTACAATAGATGATAGTACTGTATTTAATTTAATTTTCTTTTGTAATATGTACTTATACTTGCTGTACCTGGAAAGTTAGTAATTCAATTTTTTTTCACTTATGACCCCCCAAAAAATATCTATTCAAACAACACTTATAAATTGTTGAACTATTTATTTATTATACTTTTTAAGAACGCTTATTTATTGCTCTTCCAGTATTAAAATTTTAAAAAGCATTGTGTTCACGTTGTGCAAGGGGATGGGTTTGTCAGTTAACACCCCCTTTAATCTCTCATATGGTATCCTCTAAAACAAACCCCTCTAAAGATTGGGGAAAAAAAAAATTAAACATTTTGAATTTATAAGGTTTATAGATAATATTTATAAAGTAATTTCATTAAAATCCAAAGAATTTATATAGGTGACCTTTAAGGGTTAAACTGTCCCAATTCTAGAAGAAAAATTATGTGAAAGATAAAAATAGAATGGACAATGTTACCAAGAGATTGAGTATAAAAAGGTTGTAAAGATATTCAACTCTACATGCTAGAGAAACAGGCAAAAGAAAAGAATTCATTTGGTCAGCATCTAGAGATTCTGCAAATGGCAATGAAAAGACTAAAGTCACAGCAAAAAAGCCTAATGTTCACCTGCAGCAAAACTCTTAGGTTCAGGCAATTTGGTTTCCTTTGATGGTTTCATTTGATCACAATCAAACTTGAAACTTCCAGAAGAATTCTTATAAGCATGTTCATCTTTGGACTTCTCCATCAAATCATTGCAAGTTCCAGTGATAGTTTTGACCGGACTTGATAGAGAAATAGGGTTTTCCTAATACAAAAATATGAAAAATTAGTCTTAAAAATGTCTCATTATAATAAACACAAAAAATAATCTTTTTCATTTAAAAAATAAAAGGAAAAAACACTTCTCTACACTTAATGACTACAATGCAAAACCATTTTTAAATAGTTTATTTAACACTACATTTACGGTCCGAGCCAATTTGACTCATTAAAAATTGGATCACTATATATATATATATATATATATATATATATATATATATATAAAACTTTAATATCGCTTTTCAAAAACAGATGTTAGTTTTTAGTAAAGTAATAAAATATATGTAAACTTTCATTCCTCTTCCCCGCAGACCCCTTCCTTTCGCATTATCCAATGGGGTATACCTATTTTCACGGTTGTCAGCCAATTGGACTCATAGAATGTATATGAAAATAAACAAATAGAGTAATAAATATAGTATAAAGTAAATATAGAGAAGAAGTCATGAACACTTCCATTCCAACGACAGAAATTCCTGCTACTGACGCACAGAAGAATGGTCAAGTTCGACCATCTTGCCAAAGAAACAGATGTAGAAACCATTGTGCTCGATGGAATAGAAATGGTGGCTGAAAATGGATTTCAAAAACAGATTTTATATGTGAAAAAATGTTTTCCATGAATTTTTTGATAATAAACATTTTATTTAAATTCATTTGGAACTATTTTCTTTGCAAAAAACTTCCATTTTCTTGTAACAGTCCAATGGGCTCCCTTCAGTAAAAATAGGTATAGGATCAACATCCTTAAATCTAGTGTTAAAGGAAACAAAAGTAATGTAGAAAATTATAAACTGTTCAAAAATAAATTGTACAAAAATTAACTATCTACAGATATATTTAGCATTTAAAGACATATTATATTTCATTTTAATTACACTTGTATTATCACAGAAATCAAAATACTTTTATCTAAAATAATATAGCTTACACATAATTTGAAGGAAACATAAAATTGTGTGAAATCATTTAGAGCTAATACATCTTTTATAGATGTTAAACTTTCATACGACTGGAAGGTAATTTTAAGTATACACCTTACCTTACTGTAATATTCGATGAAGTGATATCCAAGAAATTCAAATCTCTTGGCACAGTAGTAGTCGCATTCACACAAAATGATTGAGGATCTCTCCTCTGCCATATGACAGCCCCTATGTACTGGGCTGTCTGCAATACCAATAATGTTAAGGTGCCTCTTGAGGCAACAGTGTTCCATCAACAGACCTATGGCCACCCTTAGCTCATTATTACTGAGCTTAAGTAGCTCGTTAGCCCTCATCCAGGGATATCCCTGGTTACGCTCCTTGGCCTGCCTTTGATGACCAGAATTAAGCCTAGCCCTGTAAGTCTCCCCCATTAGGAGGTCCTTAACAATCTTTCTCACTACATTATGAGGAAGACCGAGTACCGGTTCTGGCCCAATGAAGGGCAGCTCAGACCCGTACTTTGCGAGATTATTTGAACCCATGAACTCCAGTACCGAAGATCAGCACTCTAACTATCGTTTGACCTTACTGTTATATGAATTTTTGTATTAAAACAAATATGCTATTTACTGAATTTAAATAATGAATAAAAGGAGATTTTTAAAAACTTCATTGATTTTTTCAAATAATACCAATAATCAAAACCTTCAAAAGTCATTGTACTAAAAGAGGAGTGTACAGGATTTTAGAATGTTACTGGACCATGATCTGAAAACAGGATAATGGCCTACTGATCCCAGAATAATAGACTTGAACTCAGACAATAGATAACAGGTGAACGAAGGCAGCTAACTACCAATGAAATGACCAAAGCATTAGGCTACACAACTGCTGATTGCAATGCCTAGCTCTTGAGGCCAAATCATTCAATTTTAAAGGATGACCAGCAAATCCAAAAAAGTCGAGGTCTAAGACCAAAAGATAAGAAAAGAATGGGGGTATCAAAAGAAAAACTTACTTTACAAATCCCGATTAAAGATTTATATAACACTAATAATTACAGAAATGTTTACATAAATATCCCAAATATCTTAACACACATTTTTGAAACTATTTAGTATCTTAGAACTTTTGTGACGTTTCAACCAGGGCTTCAAACTGGAACTGAACCAAAAACTGGGAAAAACAATTATTCTTGTTGGAACAAACACTGGAACTGAACAATCAATATATGTATAAATATAAATCAGTTTATTTTGGTCTGATATATCTTCAGTCATTTTGTTACTATAACCAACTTATCAATTTTTTCTAATTTAATGCCAACTATATAATTTTCGTCATTACATAAAATGAAACTATTCATTCCGAATTGAACCAATATATTTTTTTAGTGGAACCGGAACAAAAAAATTACAGTTTGAAGCCCTGTTTTCAACTTTTTTAATCCTTCTGTTACATAATAATTAGCAGAAAATAAAAACTGAATATATATATATATATACACACACACACACTGTCTACCAATAAGTATTTGGACACCTATGCAAATGACGATATATGCAGTCCTCAGGAACATAATGTCCTCTGCCGGTATACATTGTGTAGGAAACAGCATCGGCATTACTGGCATGCAAGATATCGCGCACTTTGGAGCTCTATGATTTCGAGAAAGGTATAATTATCGGGTATCACAAATGTGGCCGATTCTTAAGGGACACATCTAGTGATCTGAAGTACCCAAAATCGTCAGTGGCCTATGTGATTGAGAAGTGTAAGGTGAACGGTGATTGTCAGAATGTACCCCGAGTCAGCAGACCAACGAAACTAGGAGATAGAGACCGACGAGTACTGTCCAGAGAAATTCGGAAGAACCGCACCCAACCGATGGCCCTTATCCATAAGGAGTTTCAACAGGCAGCCGGGCTTATTGTTTAAATGAATACCTGCCCAGAGCACTATCGAAAACCTCTGGGACGAGTTGGATTGCCAAATTAAGGGGTGCACTACCAGTCCAAAATTGATGAAGGAACTTGTACGTCTACTCCAAGCCAAGTGGAAGACAATACCACTAGCTATAATACAAAGACTTGTGGAAAGTATGCCCCAGAAGGTTCAAGTTGTAATTGCCTTTCATGCAGGCTCTACCAACTATTGATTTTGTATAAAGTTAGTTTTTCTTTTCTATCACAGGTGTCCAAATACTGTTTGGTAGACAGTGTATAAATATTCCTCCAAAGAAAACCACTTACCAAAGTAGCTGCAATAGCTTCACCCCAAACCTCAGACTTTTTCTGCCCACTTCCCACACTAATGTTACCCATCCCCAAACCACCTGTTGATTGTGGAGTTGAACATTTTACGGAGTTAGAAGAAGAAGCATTAGTGTTAGTAGAGGGTGGGGCAGCAACTTTAGAGGGAGATGTAGACTTAGGGATGTCATCTTCCCACTTCCTGACATCAGCAGCAAAAGCAGCCAATCTCGACTTAGAACCCAAACACAAGTCTTTGCTGTTAGTAGAAAACACATACATATTGCATTTATTCACCTCAAGTTCAGAAGTCGAATCCATTTCTTCCCCTGTTGAGAGAAAAAAAAATAATAATTTTCCAAAAAATTATGAAAGAATTGTTATTTATTGGCTAGTATTGCTAAAAAATTTATGGATTAAATACTCAAATTTATATTAATGTTTTATTTTATAAACATACATATTACACTAGTTTAAACCAGCATTTCTGAACCTATAGTATGCATACAATTGCAGAGTTCCCACTCTTTTCCAGAAGGAAAATTAAGGACTTTCTAAGGACCAAAGTAACTTTTTATAAGGACCTACTTGAAATACATGACATAATGACATAAACCCTATTTCCCGAGGAACACATTTTAATGATTATGTCCAGACAAGGCATCTTCAAGAAATGCCCTACAATATTTTAGAATTAACTTTTTAAAAATGTATAAAAATTAATATAAGATAAATCTATTTGACAAAAACTAATTTTGAAAAATGTACATCTAAAGTTTTTTGAGTGATCAAAATAAGAATAAATTGTAAATACAATACAATATTATAAACAGTACTTTCTGAGGATTTAAAAATGACACACACACACACACACACACATATATATATATATATGTATATATATATATATATGTTTGTATATACTAGCTGATTATACCCAACAATGACCTGGGAAAGAAGAAAGTTTTAGACTTTTCTATTACATTCAATGCAAGGAAAATTAAACTTCCATAAGCAACTGAAATATCTACAACCCCCCCCCTCCATGTTTTGTTTAATTAAAATTTACTTGACTGTTAGCTATTAGAAAAAGGACAGCTGACTTTATAATTTAAACCTTTCCAGTATGCGAAAAATTATTTAATTGTCAAATAAATTTTTTAGCTCGTGACCATAAAAAATACAAGCTAAAAGTATTTTCATAATTTTTAAGGATATCAAGGAAAGGAATTTTGAATTACTACAGTAATATACTGACAATATATATGTATTTGAGGATTTTCTTTACTATTAATACTGCACTTTTGGTTAGAAAATGTAAAAGAATGTTATGAACTTTAACAAATATTTATTTACTATTGACAAAGAAATTTCTAATAGTGCAAATTCACATACATAAAAAATTTTAATTTGAAAGTTCAACAGATTTTTTTTTTTTTTTTTTTTTTTTGTATCAAATTTTTTCGCTCAAGTTCTGTAACTCAGCTTCTTATTCTTTTATATCTTTCCATGGAAGAAATTGATAGTGTTCCAATTTCAAAATTAAGGAGTTTTCAAGGTCCTTTGATAAAAATTAACTTGGTTTAAAGGCCCTAAAAAATGAAAGCTAAAATTAAGGAGTTCTTAAGGACTTTTAAGGACCATGGGAACCCTGCATTGGTAGTATGCGAAAAATAATAATGGTAGATATAAAAAAAATTTTTAATTTTAATTTTAAAAAATCAAACATTTCATTTCTATAATTCATAAAATTATTTTAATATCATACAGAAAAGTTAAATTGTTTTTTTTTTGTTTTTTTTTATAATTTTGTGTTTTAATTATAACTATTTATTAGTAAACAAAATATAACAAAATAGTAGATAAGCATGAAGCTTTGAACAAACCCACACATATAAATATGTATATATATATATATATATATATATAAATATGTATATATAAATATGTATATATATATATATATATATATATATATATATATACATACATATACACACACACACACATATATATATATATATATATATATATATATATATATATATATATATTACAGAGCATTTATAATACAGCATGATGTTTAGGTGTATTTCAATATAATTTGTCTCATTATGTGATGTGAATACATAATCACCTTATTAAATGTATAAGGCAAATAAACATAATCACAATAACCAATTTCACAAAATACAATTATTTTTACAAAATGCTACAATTTAGTATGATGTACAACCAAATAGTACCCAAGCCAAAAATAGTTAGGAAGTGAAGGTTTAAACCAGGCATGCCCAACCTGCGGCCCATTTAAAAACTTTTTGCGGAAAAATTGAAGTTTTCAACTGTCTATAGAGGTTTAGTCATTTTGACTATATACGGTTGAAACATAGAATTTTAGTTGTTAATGTTTGCCATAATAAATATCACATATTATGTATATTAAGACTTGATAGTAACCAACGTAAACCTGGTCTTTGAGTAGGGTTGGACAGGTTACCTTGAAATTTGAGTGTTCTAGAATATTCTATCAATCAGCCATTACTTATACAACCAGCAAGGTGTTGGGGGCGATTACAAATACAATGTAGTTAATGTTTATTGTTGGTGTAGCTATGATATATGTATAACAACTTTTACGTACAGTGGCAGCTGACACTGTAAAAATACATATTTTGAATATTGCTTGTTTTTTTTGAATTTCTTGTTTTATTTTTATATGTGCGGCCCACCTCAGTTAAGTAAATTGTTTTTTTAGCCCACCAGGGGTTGGACACCCCTGGTTTAAACTATTAAAATTTACCATTATCTCCTTATCATAAAAATTTAAAGCTTGCTCAATCAAATAATGGGAAGAGAATATATTTGCAGTCAATGAATTTTAGCAATAATATGTTTAGTATAATTCGGCTTATTTTCAAAATTTTGATTCCATTACTACATAAAAATAAAAGATTCCATGTTGTTTGTGTAAATGAGGATGACACTAGTTTTGTTATATAAATGAAACAACTATATAGTCAAAAAATTAATACTAGTTCTGTTTGCATCTAATGTATATGTGGTTATAAAAAATGAACTTTTAAGATGAGAATTGCTATAAATTTTAGCAACTTAACAAAATATTTCTAGTTTTTATCTTGGAAGTTGAACGGCCAAATAATATCTACATTCAAAAAATCATGGGTATCATAAGTTTATTTTTCTTATTTGAGAAAACAATACTAATATCAACAAATGCTCTTTAAAAATAATTTATATTCTAAATAGTTTTGCCATCCTTTGCAAAACTATCTCTTGACAATTAAAATCGTAAGTTTTATTACTTTTATCAGAAATGAACCTCCTTGAAATACTGTTTTAGAAATAACCAGTGATAAAAATCACCCTTGTTGACATTTTCCTATAACAATTCTTTATCCCAAATGTATATTTAACAGATTGTGTGCAGGTCCATTTTGCAGCGGAGTTGTACCGGGAGCGGGCGTTTTGAGCGCCCATTTAGTTATTCAATTAAATCTCAATAGATTGAAAATTATTTCATTCTTTAATCAACTTTTTGTATTTTATATTGAAATATATAAACAAATATATATATAAATACATACATATATATATATATATATAAAATATATAAATATACATATATATAATATCATTTTTGCAAAGATAAATAAAAAGTTAATTTTAAATCTCAATTGATTTTTTAAATCCACCTTCCTGTTCTGTGGTTCCGCATCGACTGATGTCAAAACTAGTTTTTATCTGTCTCCATTTTTCCAGAATCTCTGTAGTAGACAAGAACATTCGACTTCGTTTTTCTGTATACACCATTATTTTTTTACCCACAAACAAACCATGTTGTTATGCTAACCTGTACTAGTGCGTGTCCCGTGCTCAAGTATCAATCGTCAGAACATGTACTAGTACGTGTCCTGCATACTTAATATTAGAGATTTTTTTTATAGAATCTATCAAAATAAATTGAATAGCACCATGAACGCTTTAAGCCAGGTTCTTATTTTACTAACCAGCAGAAATTTGTATTTTTTTCAAATGGACAGGAAATCTTTCAACCTTATGGATTTATTTAGGAGCTTTAGATACACGGAACAAATTCTAAAAATTTAAAAAGAAAAATCTAGCTGCTTTTTTTTTTTTCCCCCTATGTGATATACTCATTTTATAATAAAATATGTGAATTCTTTACAGGGTATCTGCCAAAATAAAATTTTTCAAATCCATGACTTTTCATGCCTTTCCCTGATTTAGCAGATCATTTTCCATGACTTTAAAAAGCTTTCATTAAAGTATATATAAATAAAACTTCTGATGTACATACAAATAAAATATATGCTTTCAGAGGAATTACAGGAATTTTATCATAAAAAAAACTATAAACTTACTTTATAAGTGTTAATAAACTCACATACATAAAAATAAATTGTTGTATCTACATACCTAAGTTTAATCATACAGCAATTTTTCAATCAAAATGTTTCCAATTTTTGGTATTATCCAGGTAACCATGAATAATAGACAAATATAACATTTATATACAACATCCCTAGATAAACTTATATTTTGTGCAAAAATCTTAACTCATTTTTATTAAAAAATAATTATTATTATATTAATAAAATTTTAATCTACAATTTAAGAAAAAACCAGAATAATATACATTTACCCACCCATTAAGCTTTCTTGCTTTGAGTTTCCTTGGAGAACAAATTTTACTTGGTCAATAGGATAATACATAAATACCAAACTCAGTAACTTCAGCCAAATGACAAGTAAAAACAGAATTAAACAATTCAATGCATTTTTTAAATCGGTAGTTTAGCGGATCTATGACTTTCCATGAGTTTTACTCATTTTACTTAAAAAATCAAGACTTTCCATGACAAAATTAATCCATTGTCTAAATCCAGGATTTTCCATGACTTTCCAGGTGCGCGGACACCATGTCTTTAGTATTTAAATTCACTT
This sequence comes from Pardosa pseudoannulata, assembly GCA_032207245.1. NCBI lineage: Eukaryota > Metazoa > Arthropoda > Arachnida > Araneae > Lycosidae > Pardosa > Pardosa pseudoannulata. Next base: position 188,884,239 of record CM063508.1, read on the forward strand.
ACTTTGAAAAGTACTTTTTTTCAAGGCAGCCAGCCCCTTGGCCCTTGGAACAGAAAGACCTGTTACAAATGGAGAATCAACATCGTTTTGTATTTCAGCATTTTCTTTGTTTTCAGCTGAATATGAAGACTGCCAATTTGATTTATTAGGTTGTTCGTCTACAAAAGAAAAATAGTTACATCCAAATATGAAGGAGCCCTGATTTTTATGTATCAAAGCAGTTGAAATACTAGGATAATTAATGATGAAATTAGATGATATAAAATTATATTTAAGGGGGGAAAAAGGTATCTCTTTTAAAAAATGCACAATCTGAAGAACCTTTCACAGCGATGGTTAGCTCAGAAAAAATAGTCAAGAGACTTGTAAATAGTGACTGACTAATGGTATATAAATAGTATATACCATCTGTATATAGTATCTGATTGACCAAAATTGGAAAAATACCAACAGATTTTTAAAAGTACTCATCTATTTTCAGGGTTGGAAAAGAAATCGTGATTTAAAAAAATAAATAAATAAATAAAAAAAAAAAAAAAAAAAAAAAAAAAAAAAAAAAAAAATCAGATTTATTTGACTTAAATCGGATTTTTTTTTAAATTAGGATTTCAGATTTCTTTGATTGATTCAGATTGATTTCAGATTTTGATTTCAGATTCAGATTTGATTTGATTCAGATTTCTTTTCAGATTAATTAGATTTCTTTGATTTTTTTCTGAATACTAATTTTAATTGTTGTTTTTATGTTTTTTGCAATATACATAGAATAGTTTGTTATAAGAAGTAACATTTTATCTATATAGTATATTCTACACACCGATTACCTAAAATTAAATATGTAAATTTTAATCTAAATACATTCCATTATTTTGTCATCGGATAGTGCAAACTCAATAAGATGTCAATTTAAAGAACAAATTAAATATTCTTTTAATGCAAACTACTTATTTAAAAAAACAAATCCCAATTATTTCAATATTTTTGAAGCACCGAATAACAGATTTGTTTTAATAAAAACACTCGCTTTGATGCTTTATCTGCTCCTCATGGGTTACGAAGGCTAGAACGAATGATATCGAAAGAAGAAAACTGTCTTTCCATTCTGGCAGACGAAGCCACGGCTTTCGTTTTTGGGTATACAAACTGGATTTCAAGTTCTGTAATTCTCTCTCTACCTCCCATTACATAACATGAATTTAAATAATCTGTCATTGTACTACCCCTACTCCATACTTTCTGATAACGACCCCTCCATTCATGGAAAGCACATGATATCTATTGACACTTATTTACTTATTGGTATTACTGTGCTGACTGATTCCCAATTCTCCTGTCTTTGGAATAGAGGTTTTAAAGAAGTGAAAAAAAAATGATTTAAATCATGCCAACAATGTCTACTTTAGTACAGTAATTGACAAATAAAAGTTATTTTTGTACTACTACAACCTTCTTCATTCTGTTATTTTGTAATAATGCAAGTTGAACATTTCATCTGAAATTAATGGATCATAAGTCAATTTCTAAGTTGAAATGTGGTCAACACAATGATACTAAAATACATTAGGAAGGGGAAGGTTATCTCAAATCTTTTCCCCTCTTCTTTTATTTTTTACTGTCGGCAATCAAAAAGTGATTATATTAGTATAATATCAGAAAAACAAAATGAAAAGTTTGGCCGACAATAAACTAATATAATGAAACACAGAAAGAGACAACAGCAAAATACTAAATGGCAAAAAATAAATAAAATTTGAAAAAATTTTGGACTGAAAAAAATAATTTATGCAATTTCTGGCATGTTTTTCTATAATTAATTTTGTATTTATTTTTAAGAATACAAAATACAACAGGGATTTGTTTTTCAGACTAAAATATAATTACTTCTTAAAGCAGCTATTCCACGGGTGTCTGAAGTAGAACTAACTGGAACAAAAACAGAATTGCAATCTTCATTTCGTCTTTTGTCCTTTTCTTCAGGAGAATAAGCTTGATATTTAGGGGACTTGTTGGGAGGTTCATCTACAGGTGAAAGAAAATTTTAAATATTTATTACAAGTAGCCAATGAATTAAAAAAAAATTCAGATTATTAATTCAAACATATAAATGAGCAATTTATATTTGTAATTTTATATTAATTTTAGGTAAATAAATATTTAAAAAATTATATAATAGCAGTATAATTAATAATGTATAAAAAAAATTGCCTGTGTATCTGTCCTTTACAGTATCCTAGACAGTTCTACTTATAATGTTGAGGCAATGCAGTAAAAATGAAAGTTAGGGGCTCCATTACTTTTTCTAATTAATATTTTAATGATTTTCATCCTCTTAAAGTATTGAGTTTTCAAGAATATAATCAATTATACAAAATAATACAAAATTCATACAGTAAGAAACATTCCCTCCATTTTGCAAATCTCGCTAAATTTTACATGGCACGAAAGTTGGTATTGTTGCATAATTCCACTACAGAATTTATATAAGGAGGGCAAACCTTTTTTAACACTAGATATATGGACCGAGCTCATTGGACTCATTAAAAATTGGATCACTATATATATATATATATATATATATATATATATATATATTAAAAAAAAACTTTAATATCCCTTTTCAAAAACATACGTTGGTTTTGAGTTAAGTAATAAAACAGATGTCCACTTTCATTCCTCTTCCCCTTCCTTTCGCATTATCCAATGGGGTAGACTTATTGTCACGGTGGTGAGCCCATTTGACTCTTAGAAGGGTTTAACAGTGAATCGCATAACATGAAATTTATTGGTCGACTCAAGTAAATATTTCACAAAAAGATTTTATTTTCCAATTGGCTGAAGAGCTAAGTCAATATAGAGAAGCAGTCGAGAACACTTCCATTCCAATGACAGAAATTCCTGCAACTGACGCACGGAAGAATGGTCAAGTTCAACCATCATGCCAAAGAAACAGATGTACAAACCATGGTGCTCAATGGAATAGAAATGTTGGCAAAAAATGGGTTTTAAAAAGATTTTATACGTAAAAAATGTTTTCCATGAATTTTTGGATAATAAACATTTCATTTAAATTCATTTGGAACTATTTTCTTTGCAAAAACTTCTATTTTCTTGTATGAGTCCAATGGGCTCACTTCAGTACAAATAGGTATAGGATCAACACCCGTAAATCTAGTGTAAATGTGTATACCAGTTAAAATAGAGTTTATTATTTTCAGGTGTCCAGTGTGCACCTTGTTTTATTTCTTCTAAAAATCATATTTAAAACCTTATTACCTACATAAAAGTGTTTCATTTTAAAAATTATTTTCCCATTGTGAGAATGCTCTTTTTTAACTCCACATTTGATGTCTTCTTTTTAATGTTGTTTTCAGTGCATGTACATGAATAAAAATAATTGAGTATGCATGTAATCATTTCCCCAAAATCTGATGATTTGCCCTCTCCCATATATACATACAAAATTGGAAGCATAAAATAGCAAAGGTTTATAGAATACAGCAAAGGTTTTACATCTCTCACTTAACTATGTTCTACAGTTTGATTTGGAGTCAACATTTATTTGTCAGTAATCTTTGTACTGTAAATAAAACACTGAATATGGTATATTTTGACTATTATATGCATAGAATGGCAGCTTTCAATAACTTGATGGCAAGAATATAAAATTTTATATCTATATTTTATATCTATATATGTATTCCAGCAATGCTGGTTAATTATGCTAGCAGTGCACTATAAATAAAAATGATACTTTAATATTACAGAATTTGAATATAAGAAATTAGCTATTATTCTATACAATATTTTGCAGGATAAAAAGTAACTATTTAGCTGACTAAATAAAACACTTTAACAATTAAATAAATTCTTGAAAACAAATCACTAGTACTGAGTGCAGATTTCATACCCTACAGTTTTGTAAATAAATTAATATTAAAGTAATATGAAAATTTATGATCATTATAGATATATATTTTCAGATTCTACAAACATTTTAATTTTCATAAAACAAATATAGTCTTAAATTGCAGTTTTATCGATTTCATATTATCTCTCACTAAGGCATTATATATATATATATATATATATATATATATATATATATATATATATATATATATATATATATATATATATATATATATATATATATATTAAAAATACCAATTTCAAAATATACTTCAATTACATGCAATTTCAGTTTAATGCAATTTCTACTTTTAATTTAAAGCTATGTAGTGTTATAAAAAAGAAATGTTTACCTGAATTTACTTGATGTTCATCAATCAATACAGCTCTTTTTTTGCCAAGATATTCCGATTTTTTCTTATTAAGATATTCTTTCCTAGCCTTCATTCTCTGCACAAGTCCCTTTACAAATACAAAATTTTAAGATTCGACATTAATGACACAAAAACAGATAATTAATATAAGAAAATATTAGATAATAAAAGGAAAATAATCGCTTATTTCTAATCTAAAAAGGCGTACACCAATAAAGGTGCTTCAATAATTCTCCTTTTATCTTAGATGACATACACAATTCAAGTTTATGATTGCACATTTAAATTATAATTTTATTTTGAGACACAAATTTTTAAATAAAAAAGTTAAAATTTTAAATTCAATTATTAACTTTTCCTCTTCAGATAACGAATTATTTTAAATATGAAAAAAATCAGTTGACTGTTGTCAACACCCACAAAGCATAACATAAATGATAATAATAATCATTATACAAATCAAAAATTTCTTACTTCTGTAAAGGAATCATCAAGATCCATACTTGTTTTTTAATATCCAACCTATACTGAAATGGAAAACGCTTTCAGAAGCGACTTATTTGAGGAATATTCGTATTTTGGTTACTTATCAAACCCCATAACAGACAATGTTGAAGTATCTTAAAATGTTATATTTTGAATTCTACGCCAAGAACATGGTTGCTAGAAAATCGATTTATCGCCTTGGCTGTGATTGCAATGCACTTATCGCCGTCATGCAGTGATTTATATTAAATGAATCTTCGACTTTAAAATTAATCAATCCTAAATATCCTTGACAATTTTAAAAAAGTAATTCAATGAATTTAATTGAAGCTGAAAATGACAAATGACTGTTGACATGAAAAGATTTTAAAAAGAAACGCGCAATTTTCAAACCCAAAATCCTGCCAAACCAAGGCACTGACAGGTCACATGATTACAGCAACCTTATCATACTTGCGTCATGATTTTTAAGTATGCGTACTTGAGATGGCGGTACAGTTTTTTTTTCAAATTTAAAACCACTCTTAGTAGCTATGCACATTTGATAGAGAATAAGCCATTTTTTTTTAATTTATTCATTTTTAAATAGTGATCATATGCCAGTAAAGGAAAATTTTGCTGAAGACTTTTTTTTTACTTACAAGCTAAAAATAATGTATTACATATGGTATCATGATATATGAAATAATCAATATTAAAAATGAAACCGTTTAATTAAGAGTCATTAAAATAGCGGAGCAGTCACTGTTACTATTAAAACGTCTTTGGCTGTTCAGGGCCGCGGACAATCTTTTAGGCTATTTAAGGGCTAGTGAAGGGAATTTTAAAAATTTTCCAAAACATGGGAATTTTGCAGTATTTTGTTTATTTTTATCCTAATCGCACAAGACAATTTTTAAAATTTCACATATTTATGTGGCAATAATCTGTAGTATCACAAAACCCATAAATCATTATTTTTCTTGGATAACATCTCTCTCTCTCTCTCTCTCTCTCTCTCTCTCTCGCTATATATATATATATATATATATATATATATATATATATATATATATATATATATATATATATATATATATATATATATATATATGTATATATATATATATATATTGTGTGTGTGTGTGTAGGAATTGGACACAAAACGCAACAGTGTCATCTGATTACACATTTAAATGAGATATGCATTTAAATGAGATATACAAAATAATAATAATAATAAATAAATAAATAAATAAATAAATAAACTGTTACCTTAAATTTAATGATTTATTTTTATATTATAAAAAAAGGGGGAAAATTTAACATAAAGCAATTTACATAACAAATAATGATAAAAAATAATGTATATAATTATTATATTAGCAATTAAAATTAAAGCAAGCAGTTATATGTTTGATAAGACTAACAGGGTCATTAATTACATAAGTACTGCTATAAAATCATTTAAATGCTCACTGCTATTATTTCTTGAATATATATATATATATATATATATATATATATATATATATATATATATATATATATATATATATATATATTCAAACACATAACTGGTTGCTTCAATTTTAATTGTTAATATAACAATTATATACATAATTTTTATCATTATTTAATATGTAAATTGCTTTATGCTAAACTTTTCCCCCTCCTTTTATAATATAAAAATAAATATTTTAAAATTTAAAATAACAGTTTATTATTTTTTGTAATGCATATATCATTTAAAGGTGTCATCAAAGGCACTTGCATTTTGTGTCCAATTCCTACACACACACACACATTATATATATATATATATATATATATATATATATATAGAGAGAGAGAGAGAGAGAGAGAGAAAGAGAGATGTTATCCAAGAAAAATAATGATTTATGGGTTTTGTGAAGCTACAGATTATTGCCTAATATTTATGTAATAATAAAAATATTGGATATTTCTCAAAGGAAAAATAGACTCATACTTTCATGCTAAACATGATACTTTACGAAATATAGTTAGTTAATCCCAATTATTTAATATTTTTTTCATAGCATACAATAGTTAAATTTTGTGAAAATATCAACTTTTGAGGACAACAAAGACAGAAAAAAATGGTGGTTTTCATTGCGTCATAGGAATTGGCGACTTCAAAATACTTCAAAATTCCCATGTTTTGGAAATTTTCAAAATTCCCTTCCCAAAAAACCTGGGTTTTTCCCGGGTTTAAACCGGGTTTTTTTTTTCTCTACTCACAACTCTAAATATATGTGAATCTCAGATTAATTTTGAATATCTTGAGTAGAATTTGAAACGAGTGGAAAAAATACAGTAAGAACTTCAAATATAACTAAATATGATAATATAAGGCGATTTCCGGCAGCAGGGCACATCTCAACTTATGACGATTCAGTCTTTAGTTTCAAATGGAAGGGCAGTTTATTGTTTGTCTATTGGATGTTGTAAACATGAAAATGAAATGGAAGGGCATTATAGTAGTAGTGACGTTGCGACAAATTGTTTTATTGTAGAAAGCTTAATACTAAAGCTATTTACAATCAAAATAAAGAAAATGTATATATTTAAACTTTTTCCATAATATTGGGAAATAATTTAAATATTGCTTACACTTTTTATACATAAATCCTGATTTATGAAGAAACTAGCATTTTAGCCTTTGATATATTTTTTAATTTATTCCTTTGATTTTGTTGCTAACTGAGATGGTTTGCCAGTATTTATTTCTATTTATTATTTTCCTCTTGGGAAAAAATTTAACTGTAATATTTAAAACCAAGCTAAAAATTTAGTTGGAAGTCTTCTTGATTGTAAGAAAAGTCTTATAATTTTATAAATAGTTCATCCGTTAAAAGTTATCTTTGAGTAAACGAAGTTATCTATCATACTTCTAGATTTAGGACATGATGGCATAATTTGCACCCAATTAAATTTCTATTTTGTGTTTAATGTAAAAATTTTCAAATTAAATTAGTATATGAATTTGAAATTTCTTAAATTTTCTGATGAATTTGTAAATACTAAATTATAAATTCATAAGTATCTATTAATCATAGGTTTGACAAGCCTTTCTATCTGATCTAAATAAACAGCTAGTAAATTTTCTTTTACTAGAATTCTACAGTTAGTTGTTTCCTTATAGTATATTAAGTACTTAAGGGCCGCATGCTGACTTTAACGTCGTGGTTCCTACTAGGTCACGTGAGGTATTGTGGCCACAACTTTCTAAAATTTGGATGCTGAGTGGAACATTTTCAGGAGTCCGCGTCACCAAGTTGTGGAAGTTGTTCTAAATTTTGTGAGACCTCTGGTAGCTCTCACAAGCTTTTAAAAGTACTTGAGAAACTAAATAAAGATGGCGGAGCTTATTGTGGGTCGTAGAATTCGCAGATGATATCTGCTAAAAATCAGCTGGAGATTGAGAGACCCTCAAAATCCATTTGATTTTACCGAAATGGAATTCATCCGATGTTTTAGATTGATTAAAATTGCTGCGACCGAGTTGATAAACTTCGGCAGTGAAAATAAAACTAAAAATGGATTTTCCATAATCAAAATAAAAGGATTACAAGGAATTATTCGCTTTTAGTGGAAATAATGCGCTACAAGTATTGTTTATATTGGATAAAAATTAACTTATTTTGTTAAAATAAAGAGCTTAACATCGAGTATATAAGTTTAAAGTTATATCTTTAGTAATCTTTAGTAATTTTTTATTTATATTAATTCAATAAAAAATGACTCTTGCATTGCACCCTGGAAAGGCTTCCCTATTTTGTGAGATTATTGAATCTATTATTTTCCCGACTGTGATCTTCGTGGCCCTTCAGTGCCAGCCGAAAATCCTCTCCAGTTCTCGTTGTTTGGGGGAGAATGAGAATCCCTTTGTATAAATAACCGTATTTACTCCAGAAAGAATAAAAGTGATTTCCAATTTTATCCTGACTGTGATCCTTCTTCACGCTACCTCGAGAACATTGAAGTTGTCACAGCATAAATTATTAAAGAATTAGATGAAGGCAATACTGGTCCCCGATAATAACTCAATAATTTAAACTGCCTAATATGCTTTTTTTTTCTACTGGAAATGTGCATGACTTGATTTGAGTGACGTCAGATCTCAGCTATTCATTCTCATTACTGCAACTTGCTTTAAATTAATTTACTTGCTTAGTAAAAAAATGTTAAACTATTCTTAACTAGAGTTGTGAGCAGTGGAAAAAACCCGGTTTAAACCAGGGAAAAAACCGGGTTTTTTGGGAAGGGAATTTTGAAAATTTTAAAAACATGGGAAATTTGAAGTATTTGAAGTCCTATGATACATTGAGAATCACCATTTTTTTCTGTCTTTGTTGTAGACCTCAAAAGTTGATATTTTTACAAAATGTAACTGTTATATGCTATAAAAAAATTGAATAATTGGGATTAACTAACGTATGAGTCTATTTTTCCTTTGAGAAATATCCAATATTTTTATTATTATATAAATATTAGGCAATAATCTGTAGTGTCACAAAACCCATACATAAGTATTTTTCTTGGATAATCTCTCTCTCCCTCTCTCTCTCTCTCTCTATATATATATATATATATATATATATATATATATATATAATGTGTGTGTGTAGGAATTGGACACAAAATGCAACAGTGTCATTCGATGACACCTTTAAACGATATATGCATTACAAAAAATAATAAACTGTTATTTTAAATTTAAAGACATTTATTTTCATGTTATAAAAGGAGGGGGAAAAGTTTAGCATAAAGCAATTTACATAATAAATAATGATGAAAAATTAATGTATATAATTATATTAGCAGTTAAAATGGAAGCAACCAGTTATGTGTTTCATAAGACTAACAGGGTCATTAATGATATAAGTACTACTATAAAATCATTTAAATACTCATTCCTATTATTTCTTGAATATATATATATATATATATATATATATATATATATATTGCCAAACGTTAAAAAAATCTCTTAGAAATAATATGCTAGTTCTTTAATAGCCACTGTTGAAAAAATAAATGTAAACGTTGTTAGAATGATTTTTTCCCAAACTTTACAAAATTCCGGGTTTTTTACATCTCTATTCTTAACCCCTTCACATTCATTGACGTCTTGGAGACGTCAATCATCTCACGTTCAAAAGTAGACTTTGACGTCTCTGACAGACGACGTGCAGCATTATGTTAAATTATAATTTTATACTGTAACTTAATTATTGTACTCTAGTTTCCTTTATAAATCTCATTAAATGTTCCATAGCAATGTCCATTTCCAAATAAAACGTTCTCTTTAAAAATTGTTCAGATGATAAATAGTATTTTTAGGACACATCAAATTGCGTTTTACGTGGATGTCAAGGGGTTATTATAGCAAAAAGAGAATAAAAAATATCTATGTGTATTATTTTCTGTAATTATTTCGAACTTTAGTTTAAAATGTGTGCAGCACGCTTCCTGATCGAATCGAAACTGTTTCTGACAGAAATTTTAAGTGCGAGACTTTGTAGCCAGTGAGGAAAAGAAAAAGGACAGCAGCATATTTTTATTTGTAGGTACAAGGAAGTGAAAAAACAGCACCACTGGAGTCCATTTTTATTTGCAGGTACAAAGAGGTTGGATGTTGCTCAATGTCCTCCCTGATCCCCGAAGAGGGTCAGGATGGTGGGGTTGTTGGGGTTGACGTCGCCCAACACATCCGGATACTTCTCTTCGATTTCTTCCCACATGGCGGCGGTGATCAACGGCAACGCTTCCTAGAAGGGACAACAGCTTGTCAATTGTTGGAGACACTTAGATTCACTTTTAAGAGAAGAAAAAATTAAGAAACAGAGCAGTGAAAAAACTGGATCTAATTTAAGCATTGATAAGTTATAAAGAAGGGGAAGGGGTGCTGAAGGCAGCGTATGAAATGTCAAACTGCAGTCCCTTTGGCAGGGCTGCAGAAATTAGCCCCAGGCGTCGTCACCTCTGGCTTATGCTGACCACACTGCCAAGACACTCGTCATTGCAGATTGGAATATTACCTGGATGGGATGCAGACTGTCCACTGGCTCCAGAAATCTCCACAGTTCGTTGCCGTCTTGTTGCCACTTTTTAACCACTGAAAAAAAAATTGGCAGTCAAACTGAGAAGCCCTTTTTTATTTAAAAAAAGATCCTTACCGTGAAAGTCTTCTCACCTTTGACCAAAGGGTTGCTGAGAAAATGAAGAGAGAAATTTTGGTAGGTCTCACTGGCAGCCATGTCCTGAAGAACTTGCGTCAGTTCCTCCGCTCTCTGCAAAAAGGAAAGGGTTCACATCGGAAGCCAACGTTTGATGACAATGAGCGTTGTTAAGCTGTGTGTTACCTGAGTGGTTGCCCGTCGGATGGTGTCGTTCGAGTTCATCAGTCCGTAGCAGGGCCCGATGCGCATGCAGTTGAACCACTCGTACACGTCCCTGTAGAGTACGTTGCCGTGCAATTTGCCGATGGGGTGCACCAAGTCGTGCATTGTCTCGTAGATGAAGCTGCCGTTCACCAAGCCCACCAGCAATACGTGGCTGCCTGAAGGGAGGAACGCGTCCTGCAACAAAAACGAAAACCCAATCAATGGACCGCACCCATCCACCGTCGGACGACAGTCCCGAAGGAAGCACTTACCAGGTTCTCTAGAGTCTTTTCGACGTTCTTCCGGAACTCTTCGGGGCTCGTCAGGTCGTCAATAGAACTCATCCATCTGAAAGGATACAACATTGGAACGAATTCAATGCCTTGGATTATTCAATACTACTTTGAGTCCTTTTATTCCAGTGCTTCGAACCGAAACTGAATCGAAAACCAGAAATGAACCGAAAAAAACTTTCGGTTCGATATGTTACTATAACCGAGTTATCAATCTTTTGTAAAATATTATGTAATAGTATCAATAATTTGTAGAAATCTCTTTAATAAACAAACCTTAGATACTCATAATAAAAACTATTTTTAAAAAATATATATTTATGATTTGATTTTTGGTTCGTTAAAACTGCTTTCACTGACTCGCGCGTTTACGAGAAATATTTTGCACGCAAATGTTCAATTTTAAGTTTTTAATGGAGAACATGCTACTAAAATGGAATCAAACTAAAAGAACAACATAAGTTTAAGGAATATTAAAATTTTTCATTCTTGGTTTTGCAATCCCAAAACCAAGTTAAAGTAATAAGTCAACAACTGCCAAGCACAGAAATCACTCGAGTGTCTTTAATATTTTTAATCATCCCTTTTAATTAAACTAAGCGGAATTTTTTGTGTCGTTTTTAAATTGTTTATATATCAAGAATTAGTCAACAAGAATTAATTTGTGTCGTGCAAGGAAGAACCAAAGATATTCGCCATTAAAGGGTAGAATCTGCCTAAAATTATTTCAAGATATTTCGATTTGAGATGCGTTATAGTAAACAAGTCAAGGGTCTAACTTTGTCGCAGAATGCTCAGTTTGACATGTTACAAATTATTTTTTTCCTCCTCACATATTCATCAAATCATAATGAAATTTTTACCAACACACTTCAACTCCTCAAAATTTAGGATATATTTTCCAGATCATAGGAAATACATTTTAATACTAAAAAATATTTGTACAGTGATTCCTCATTTTTCGCGGTTCATGGGGACCAGAACCTTCCGCGAAAACTGGAAAACCGGGAAGTAGGATTTGCCCCTAGAAATTTTCGTGTATGCGGGTACACGAATGTTTTAAATGTGTAAACAGTATTTATACTTGTCACATTGAAGACAAAAATGACAACAGTACACGTATTTACTTAAACGTGTCAGTGCTCATTAATAAGGTTCATTACAAAACCTTTACAGAGTAATGAACATTCATCCACATTGCTTTCTGAGAGAGGCGAAGAGTCTCTTGTGGGTGGCGGAGGAGAGGCTCTCGCTCGACTCGTAGAAGTTTTAGGACTCACTCGGAGACTCTTTTGCTGACGGACAGTGCCAGGGGGCTTTACCTTGGAGTGAAACAGGGTGGTGGGTAGTTGTTGTCTTTGGTTTTCCTTTTCCTTCAAACTTCCCCTGTACAAGGACATAACCCCGTCAACGCGATTGCCGAACTCGACAGCTCGAACCCTATTGTGGTCAATGTCTCGCGCAAATTCTTGCCATGTTGCGCGATGGTTGCAGATTCTCCAGGGTAAGGCCACGCTTTTCAGTTTGTTCTTCTTCTTCCTCACTTTGTCATCTCAAGAGCTCCTGGTATGCACTCTGAGTCTACTCATCTCAACTCTTGTTTGAAATGCAGGGATCCTTCTCCCGCATCAACATGGACCTACGCTCCTTTCCGCCATGTGGCTGTCGACAGGATTGTATTTTTTCATTTATAATTTTGGATGAATAATTTAGAAAAATCCGCGAAGCACTGAAGCCGCAAAACACGAAGCGCGAAGCGGCGAGGGAACACTGTAAATATAATTCCTATTTTGAAATCAAAATTTTATGTATACTTTCTACGCGCAAGATTCTAACAAAGATAGGGGTGCCAGAAACAAAATGTCATTGGTTACGATAAACTATAGGGTGTATCTCGAAATTATACATCAAACCGAAGCATTTTGAGGAGATTACTTATTTTACTGGATAGGATTCAGACATTTAAACAAAAAGTAATATTTTTAAAAGTATATGTAAATAAAAAATACAATTATTGAACTTGCCCATTCATTTGAGGTATAAGTTATACGTAACAAATCGAATACATCTACCTAATTTCGTCCAAATATTTCGTATAGTTTTCGAAATACGATGCGTGCGAGAGTCCAATTTTCGAAAACGAGAAAAATGCCATTCAAGATAAAAATGCTTCCCTTTGCCTGTGAAAGAGTCATTATACATTTCATCACAATTCGCGTTCGGTGACCTTTCCCCCAATTTCGGACAAAAGGATGCCCACTCAACACCGCGCATGGCGAGGTCAGTAGAAAAATTCCGCCAGTGGAAACCCAAGACAATCACCAAAACGTAGCGTGAGTAGGAAGAAAAGCCTAAGAATTTTATGGAGCCAAGCAACGCTCGAGCTGGACAAATGGTGAAAGACGGGGAGAGCAAAACGGCAACCCACGGAGGGTCAGCGCGGGAAGATAGGAGGTGACCTGGAAATGAACAAGCCCCATTCTATAAATAAGGGGTCTGGAAGCAGGCTATTCCTGGCATTCCCTTTTAAATGGAATGTGGCTGTACCACAGCATCTCTACCTCCCAGAAATAAAATACTTGCCAACTTCTGTAGCAAAGGTGTTCGAATTTGGTGATACTTGCGCTCAACAGAATAATAAGATATGAGGATGATGAAAAAGATATGAGATAATAAGATATGAAGATGAGAAAAGAAGTGTGTTACCTTCTGCAAACGTCATTTCCCATCATGCCATAGAAGACGATGGCCGGCTGGTCCACTTCGGGATTCCGAGCAATGCTGCAAAGAAAAAAGGCTCAATCAGACATCATAACCAAACACAGTTTTTGCGAGTTTCTTTCTTGTTGTGCAAGTTCACTTTCTTAATATCTTTCTCTGCAAGTAAGGTAACCCTTCCATTTTCAGGTTGTGTACTCCCTTACCACCAGAATAAGTTTATCTAAATTCTCCCTCGGACATCCAGGAAATCTAAACCCTCGGCCGTCAGGATTCTCCAACCCCAGAGCCAGAAAATAGGCTACCCACCAGGACAACCCCATATCGAGGCCGGGGAAGGGCGTCGTAAGGTTAGGTCTACAATGAGGTCAACCTAAGACAGAAGTGACGACCCTTGGGGCTCACTTCTGCAGCCCAGCCAAAGGGACCCCCTTCCTTGAGGGGACCACAGCTACTTTTCTGATGCTGCCTTCAACATTTGTTTTCTATAATAACTAATCTTGATTTAAAGTCTGGTTTTTTTCACACCTGGAAGTAATGCGAGGTTTCAGTGAGTATTTTCGAGAAAGCCGAGTCCGCAGGGTGGGACTGAACAACAACTTACATTCGGTTCCCCCCCTTTTTTTACCTCTTCCCATGAATAACATACAGAACAGAACCGGTTTGAACTAGAAGAAACTTCAGACTTCTCCCAACCAACAGATAGGCCCGTTGGTTTGGCGCGATTCTGACCACTCCGTTCTTGAAGAAACTTCAGTTGTTTCTCCGCGGGGCTGTCTGATTTCTTTTGAGGGCAAGGTTGTTATCAGAGGAGAGAAGCGGGTGAACGCTGCTGGTATCCGCGGCTGGCGGGATAGACATTTTGGAGCGACACGAAAAAAAAGGAAAAGCAACGCCATATTTGCGAGGCAGACGCCGAATCCAGAGGAGTCCTCGATATCTACAAATGATAAGTTGTATTCCAGTTGTATTCTCAGGCATTTATTTAATTGTATAAAATCATTTAATCAAGATATACTTGTCCATGTGTTTTTTATTGAGTATTAATTTCTTCTTTCTCAAACACTAAGGCAACGTAACGTTATTTTCACA
Source organism: Pardosa pseudoannulata (assembly GCA_032207245.1). Lineage (NCBI taxonomy): Eukaryota > Metazoa > Arthropoda > Arachnida > Araneae > Lycosidae > Pardosa > Pardosa pseudoannulata. The sequence goes on from CM063508.1 coordinate 188,899,500, forward strand.
GGTTCGGTCGCAATGACTCACGAGCGATGGTTCTGAAGCCCAGGACTCCGACTTTCGCCTCGTCAAATTTCCTGCTCCGCCATTAGGCCGTCTCAAAGTGCAACGAGCCAAAATCAGGAGGCTACAAAGTTAGCCCTCATTTTGATCCTCATAGTTCGCTCCTCATTAGGACGTCTCCAAGAGCATCCAGTACTCATCTGTAGTAGCACAGACTCAATGATTTACTTTCAGTTTAAAAATCGTTTGCAGTTTGTTACAAGTTTATCGTTTGCAAGTTTTGGTTTTGTTATAAAGTTTTTATAAAATTTATATGAAATAAAAAGTTGTTGTTCTAAGAAGATTGGAAAATGTTTCGCTTCTTTTAATTGGATTATTATGCCTGATTAAGGGATAAGAATATAAATATCGCTCAAACTAAGCGTATAATTAATTTAATATCGTAGTAATACACGATACATCCAAATTCCATCCATTACTATTGTGCTGCATTCGCTCTCGTGTGGCCGCATTCGTAGCGTTTGATTTTATTCCAAATAATATTTTTATTATTAGACCTAATAATTTATCTTAATATTAATTAGTTCTGCGTTCTAAATGTGAATTGCGAAGTTCTTTTCAATTGTATATTCTGTTGTTAAATATTGAAACTAATCTTTAGATTAATTTCAGTAAAGGGATTCGATAACAGACACTCCCCGAGGTCATTTCTACAAATTTTCAAAGCACTTTCTGATGTCATTTTTCTCAAAAACTTTTATTATCCTACGACAATAATAACTATTGTAATTATTATTTCGAGAAAGCGCGCAATAATCATAATCGTATGTATATAAATGTGTAAATATATATATATGTATATATAGATGCATAAACATGTATGTATATATAGGCGTATATATGTATAAATGTATATATATATATATGTGTGTATAAATGTATATATATATATATATATATATATATATATATATATTACATATACGTATGTATCCAATACTAAGGTGAGTGAGATGGCGATTGATCGAAAATAAGAAGTACTCACGATTTCAGGTTCTTGAGCATCGTCTCTGAAGTGGCCCCTAAAAAGAAAAACGACGGATGTTAAGGAATAAAATAATACTTGGAAGCAATCGGTTTTAGGTTTTTCGACTACAGTAAAAGTGCATGAACTCTCTACCTAAAACCGATCCAACTCATCCCGATAAATAGGAATTCCTGTTCTTATTCACACCGGATTTAGACGCATACAGTAGAGTAGAGTATAATGCAGTAGAATACAGTAGAGTAGAGTTTAATAGAGTATAAGTATGGTGTAGTAGAGTATAGTAGTGTATAGTACAGTAGATTAGAGTGTAATAGAATATAGCAGAGTACACATAGTGTAGAATAACAGAGTAAAGTAGTGTACAGTATACTAGAGTAGAGTAGTGTATAGTAGAGTGTAGTAGAGTAAAATAGTGTATATTATACTAGAGTAGAGTAGTGTATAGTACAATGTAGTAGAGTAAGATAGTGTATAGTATAGCAGAGTAGAATATATGTATAGTAGAGTAGAGTATAGTAGAGAAAAGTAGTGTATAGTACATTATGGCAAAGTAGAGTAGAGTAGTGTATAGTATAGTATACTATAGTATAATGCGAGTGAGGGAAATCCAACGCGAGGAAAAGCGAATACTACGCGGCATAGACTCTCTGCTTAGCGGTTGCTCATCTCCGGCGGAAAAAATGGAGAGAAACGAGTGACATGACGTCAGTTGCGCCTTCTTCGGATTGGTTGTAGAAATTCCAGCTCTCAGATGATTCACCTCGCTACACGGTTTTAGGTTTTTTGACTACAGTAAAAGTGCATGAACTCTCTACCTAAAACCGATCCAACTCATCCCGATAAATAGGAATTCCTGTTCTTATTCACGCCGGATTTAGACGCATACAGTAGAGTAGGAGTATAATGCAGTAGAATACAGTAGAGTAAAGTTTAATAGAGTATAAGTATGGCGTAGTAGAGTATAGTAGTGTATAGTACAGTAGATTAGAGTGTAATAGAATATAGTAGAGTACACATAGTATAGAATAACAGAGTATAGTAGTGTATAGTACAGTAGATTAGAGTGTAATAGAATATAGTAGAGTACACATAGTGTAGAATAACAGAGTAAAGTAGTGTACAGTATACTAGAGTAGAGTAGTGTATAGTAGAGTGTAGTAGAGTAAAATAGTGTATAGTATACTAGAGTAGAGTAGTGTATAGTAGAGTGTAGTAGAGTAAGATAGTGTATAGTATAGCAGAGTATAGATAATAGTATATATAGTATAAGATAGTGTATAGTATAGCAGTAGAGTATATGTATAGTAGAGTAGTGTATAGTATAGCAGAGTAGAATATATGTATAGTATAGTAGAATAGTAGAGTAGTAGTGTATAGTAGAGTGTAGTAGAGTAAAATAGTGTATAGTATAGTAGAATATATATAGTATAGTAGTGTACAGTATTGTATAATATAGTAGAGTAAAGTTGTGTATAGTATAGTATAGCAGAGTAGAGTAAAGTAGTGTACAGTATAGTAGAGTAGATTATATGTAATAATTCTTGTATCCCCTATTGTTTTTACTTGGCCGCGCTACGGGCAAGTCTAAGCGATTAACTTATAAAGCAGTCGTGCCTCCATTGAAAGAGAAACCACATTTCTGAGAACGACTTATATCTTTATTGAGGGTGCGCTAAAAAGGCACCTTCAACAGTGAACGGCAGACAAACGAACGTACATTGAAACACCCCACAGCAAACGGAGAAGAAATATTTCCCAGAGAAGTAGCTTAGTTGGCGTTATAACAGGAAAAGGGAATGAGATCGGACGTCAAAATTGAGCCGGCGACAGCTAGAAAATACAGACAAAAAATGGACATCGATTGCAGAGAAAGCTTTGGGAAATGGGTTGGAAGGATTTCAAGTCGTGGACGCTAATTTAATGACAGTATTTTGCGGCTGGGAAAATAGATTGGAAGGAATTAGAGTGGGAGAGAGGAGGATGTAAAAGAGATATTAAAGTGAAATAACTTTCATATATTACAAACACACATATATATATATATATATATATATATATATATATATGTGTGTGTGTGTGTGTGTATACATATAGATATATATGTATCTATGTATCTTTCTCTCTCTCTCTATCTTCTATCTATCTATCTATCTATCTATCTATCTATCTCTCTCTCTCTCTCTCTCTCTCTCTCTATATATATATATATATATATATATATATATATATATATATATACCTCACACACACACACACACACACACATATATATAATATATATATATATATATATATATATATATATAATATATATATATATATATATATATATATATATATATATATATATATATATATATATATATATATATATTATATATATATATATATATGTCAGGTTTAAAAATGGGAGTTAAGAATTAAGCGAGTTATAATTAAAAATAGTTGGAAGTCTTTAACGGTAACGTAATAAGAGAAAAACCCACCCTCGAGCGGAACTATAAAGAAAGAGGCTGACGCGGAATCAGACAAGAGGATTTTGTTTAGGTAAGCTACGCCAAAAGGCAGGGAGTCGTGTTGGTAACATCCTCCACGGGTGTCGTCCCAAAATGTGAACAAAGGATATCAAATGTCGCAGCCATAGTCAATCGAAATACAATAAAGAATTTTTTTATACATGAACCAATATGTGTCTTCCATGCTTTGATCATTCGGAACTTGTCATATACATATATGTATATCTGTGTGTGTGTGTAACCCGATACGCGATAGGAGGGATGTTTATATCATGCCAACAGTGTTGGCCTTGCCATTAGTGTCTACTCGACACCTTTTTGAATGCCAACCCCTTCTGCGACGACTTTGTAGCGTCGATCCCTGCAGGTGCTAGGAATAAGGGGTAGACATGAGTGTAGGCGTACTGACCGTTGAAGCATATGTTCTGGAAGTCTCTGTGGTTGCATAAATTCCTGTTCCTGAGACGCGTGTACAGAGAGTCCGTCGGTCCGTTCAGGATGGGCCAAGAAATGTTCTGGAAACCTGAAAACGAAACGCATTACATTAATTGCTTATTTACAATGCTCTTCTCTCAACCGAGATTGAACCACAAAAATTTTGAGGTTTTATTTTTTTATACCTATATTAGGGTCGGTATCACCCAAATCATTTAGCGACTAATCGCGATTAATCTCTGTTTAAACGGAGAATTATATCCTACCATTGGTTGGCGCCATGAACTAATCGTGGTTAGTCGTTAAACGACTTTAGTGAAACCAACCCTGAAACTACCATGTGCTACTACTGTGCATTTGGATCCTTCGAAATTCCAAATCGAACTCGTGTCTTGGTTAAATGTACAATGACTCTTTTGCAGTCAAAGGAAAGCATTTGTTAATTTTGATTGCATTTTTCTATTTTTCTAAAATTGGACTCTTCGCGCATCGTATTTCAAAAACTACATGAACGATAATTTGGAAGAAATTGATATATATGTTTAATGCGTTACAGAGACTATCTTATACCTCAAGTTAATCGAACCGTTCAATAATTGTACTTTATATTTACATAGATTTTAACAAATATATTATTTTTTAAAATATCTCAACCAGAGCCGTCACTAGGTTCTTTAGCGCCCGTGGCAGAAAACGGGTCTGCGCCCCTACCACTCAATATATAAATGTTTTTTCTTCTATTTCATATATTCAGAATGAACTTAAAAAATATTTTTTTAACTACCATTTAACCCGTCATATGACGGGATCAGTAAAATTTTTAGTTTTCCAGAATTGTAAAGTACCCTATGAGGCAGGTAAAAAAAAAAAAAATGGTTTGTTTTTTGGCTGAGAATTATTTTGCAACAAAATATTACCCTAAGAAAATTATTTACGTAATATCTAAGTTTAATGATAAAACGTATGGAAATAATGCAGAAGATATTTAAATAATCTAAAATAAATGATTAAATGAGATGGTTAAAGGAATGACGTCATAACGCTAAAAAATTGTTATTTTTACCTATTTATTATGTGATAAATGGATACATTTAATCGCCTGCTCTTAAAATGGGGCTTGATATAATAATGGCAATACGTGAATTTAATAAAATAAAAATAATAAAAATCATAAAAATTTGAAAAATGGTAAAAATTTATTTTAAAAATAATAAAACACCTTTAGGAATAAGAATTGAAAAGAAAAAGCAGAAATTATTAAATTCATTAGACATTTAGAAAAATTCGGCTACGTCGGGGGCAGAACCATCAACCCGAGAAGTACGACGATCCAATGGGCAGACACTCTACTCCATGTTCCAGGTTACACGTAGTGAAAGAAATGGTTAGAATATATAAGGGTCACGTAAAAACAGTCCAGAAATTTAAATAGTGCGCTCCACTCTCGCCATCCTATCAATAATGAATTTAGTATAGAATAAGAGGGAGAATAAAGCTTGAAATCATAGTATTAAACTCTGGAAAAGGGGGGATGAGGTGGATTTCGAACTCGCTTTGAATTTGGCTAACCCTAACTCATAAAAAATCCAATATGGATGCCTGTATACATTCCAGGTACAACCGCTTCATAAATTCGCGGACAGACAACTTAGGTTATTATTATACAGGGGATTCTTAAAATGTTTCTTGTATAATAATTTTAATTTTTCGTTCTTCTTTTACCGTATTGATACTTAAATATTTTTGAACATCCAAAAGGAATTTATTTTCCTGATAAGCGGAAGAGTTTATTTGAGGGCAATATGTTTTATTTAGACGTTACATTTTCATAAGCATGTCAAATTTTTAAATTTAGTTTTAATAACATTAATATATTTAAAATTTAAAACGAAACCCGAATTTATATAAAGACATATTAGGATTGTCAGGTAAACATTTCTAAAAATCTCTAACTAGTTTAGTCTCTAGGAGCATTTTTAAAAAATAAGAAAAAATTAATAGAAATATAATTTTTAAACACATTGGAATTTATAATAAAAAAATATTTTTCAATTTTTCCTTATTTCGAGTCGAGGTAAATCGTCCTCTTTCAGACTCCATTTCCCTCAAGATGAGGCGCCCCTACCACTGATGCGCCCGTGGCAAATGCCACCTTTGCCACGCCCTAGTTTGGTGGTCCAACTTACGCGGAACCCCCAGTGTTTAGTTCCCAAGCATGCTTGGTCCTCAGGTCATCTACCCACTGAAGGGATGAAAGCCTGAGTCAACCTTGCCCGGTCCGGGGATCGAACCTCGGACCTGTGTCATAGGCGAAGCGCTACCCCAACGCCACTGGGCTTATAAAATTATTTAATCAAGACATATTTGTCCATGTGTTTTTTAATGAGCTTTAATTTCTTCTTTCTCAAACACTAGTCTAACGGAACATTATTTTTGCAATGTTTTCGTTTACTTTTTATTTTTACCATTTTAAAGTTTGAAGATCCACTCGTTTTCGTGCACATTGTAAACGAGTTGCACCCGATTTCCAGAATATAAACGAGCTCTGGTGATGACATAGATCTAAACATTGTTTTGTCCATAAGTCGAGACAAACTGCGAATTTTTAAAAGCGGTTTTTTTCAAATGTGTTTGTTCAAAATCAAATACAGAAATAAAATCAGTTTTTTAAAAAAAATCGAATTTTCAACGTTTAACACATGAAAATAAACGAGTTGACTAAGAACTGTTTCAATGATTGCGAGTTCCATTTTTTTTAATGAGGTTTCATTCTAATCGAAAGATGTCCTACCTGTTGGAAATGAGGTCTGCGGCCAGTCGAGTTCGTTTCCCAGTACAACGCTGATGTTTTTCAGAATATCCTGCAAGGAAACAACGTCATTATTCTCTTTTCGACCCTCAAGGGGGAGACGTGTTGGGGGAGTGTACTCACTATGGTGATGTCCTGCGCGGTAATCCATTCCGGGGGCACGTGGAAGTGGGCGCCTATCGAGTCGCCTATGTAGATCAGCCCCCTGGAGGCGGTGCCGCCGCACAGCTCCGCCTCGTACGCCACGCCCGACGTCTCGTTCACGCCCTAAAGAAAATAGAAAAAAAAAACGATTTGCATTCATCCTATTAACAATTTAGTCTGGGAACTTCTAAAGAGAATGTTCCATTCTTATCAGGCAAGTGTTATTAATTCTTAAAATATCATTAGAATTATTTTCTGATTTCATCTTGATTCATAATTAAAATTTTAAGGTTTGTTGATACCAGCGTCGCGTGTCAAGCGAAAAATGGCATATGACACGTTTCGTTACCGTTTCAGTAAGATGTGACACGTGGTGATAAAGAAAAATGACTTTTCGATTAAGATAGCAAGAAAATAAATTATTTCACGATACGGTTAGAGAATCTGTTCTACAAACATTTTTATGTAGTTCCCTTAAATCTTTTTATACATATACACAGAAGGGCCATTACGATCCCCGTAATTTTATAACAACAGGCTAGCCCAGGAACAAAACCACCCCGCGTTCGCGGCTGATGTTGGATTATATAAAGCGGCTATGCATTGTCTTTCCAAACATAGCGCGACATAATGGGAAAAGCAGTTGATTTATCGTATTTCTATAATGGTCAACTATGGTGACTGGAAACATCAATATCAGGAACGGCGCGTTTAGTGGGCTGTTCTTTTGTGAGCACAAATCGAAAGTAGAGTATGGATAGTAAGTCGCTGGCGCACTGATTCCAGAGGAAAGCGGAAATCGCTACGCATTGTTCGCAGTGACAACAGTGGCCACCCAGACAGCATTTTTTTTTATCACACATTGCTGCGTGTGGTCATACGCACGTCATCTGCAATGGGCCCAGAAACATCGGAATTGGACGTAAGACGAATGGGAGTGTACCGACGTACTTTCCCACGATGGTCAGCACTTGCATACACAGCTGTGGAAGAAATTTCCAAAAGGAAGTTAGGTGCAGCTATTGACTTCGAGTTTGAGTGGAGACCCCTGCGGAGGAGTTACAGATCACGGAGTGGCACAAGCGTAACGGTCAAGCCCAGACAGAGGTGTAACCGTGAGTTAGGGGGCAGGAGCTAATAATTAATGTCAGCTTTCACAAAAGGGGCTATTTTAATGAGCTCACCTGCACGCCCGAAGGGGGTGCAGATGTGGGAAAATTTCACCCACAAGCGATTGGCTAAGAAAAAGAAAAGGGGCGTTGAAACCGAGGTGATGAATTATGAAAGAGAGTGAAGAAACAGGAGTCGAAGTCGGGACTCAAGAGTGGCTGGACATCGAAATCTCGTGCCCGCAATGACGACGATCAGGTTGATAACCTCAGCATGTTCCCCTGTAAATACTGGAGGTAAACTTGATAATTATTCGAAATCCTTACTTTGGGCGTCAGTTATTATTGCAATATCTTGAATAAGGAATAACGTATAACAAAAAGAAAATTGTAATAATTATTGTGCATCGATGAATATAAAATCCAAATAATGGCCGGTCATGTTACATATTAACCAAGTAATGTATTAACTTGTAAATAGTGTACATAATAAATGTTTGAGTCCAAATAGAAGGTATTCTATTTTTACTGTGTTTCCCCTTTGAAAACGAACACTGGTGTTAGTGTTGTAAGTACATTACAACAGAGCGAAAGTGGCATGGTCCGACATATCCCGTCCATCATCTTATCGAATACGCCGATTTCCAAGGGAAACCTTGGCTCCCGGATGCACAGTTGGACGAAGACAAGCCGATGGCGTGGGCAATGTTTTTACGGAGTACATTGGGACCCATAATCCCCATAGAACAGTGTCTGAAGTCTGAACATCGTTGAAGGCTACGTTCAGTACAACAGTATTTCCGGCGGGGGATGGCGTTTACCAACAGGATAATGTGCTAGGTTTTACGCGTATTTTATCTTTATGTCAATGCCTCGTTATTTACCCTTCCTCTATAATGAAGTGGATTATCCCAACTGAACTAGAGCGCCACACCTCGCATGGTACTGCGCACGACTTTTGTTACTCAGTAGTGTAGTTTTATTTGGAATGTTCGTAATGTATTGTCCGTGATCGTTTCATTAAACGTTGTCTACGATTCTGCTGTGCAAATCTTGTTTCATATCACTCTGCTACTAAGACCAATATAATGCACCCTGTCATAAGGGTCGAATCGTCAGGGAGTGGTTCGGAGAACATTTGTGCGACCTTCAAATTCGCATGACAGGAATCCAATAGCGCGTTTGAGGTCAAAACTAAATTTGTGCTGGCACGCTCAATGTGCGGGAATGGCAGGACCCGTTGGCGAGCCCTTGGTGCCAGTTACCTCCGACTACCTTGTGAAGTCGATGCCAAGCCGGGTGCTGACGGCTAAAGAGAGTCCTGCATGTTATAAATAGGGTGTTCACAATGTAATGGCTGTTCGGTGTATTTATCGTCAGCATCCCAAAGCAATGTATTGGATAAATAGAGTAACGAAAAGTATTTTTTAATTTAAACCTGGAGATTGATGAACGCGGTATCCCGTAGAGAAACTCCTCCAGTACAAAAAAAAAATGTCAAAAATATTGTCTTTTTTTTTTCAATTCAGATATTAATTTTCACCAATTAAAAATATGCTCTTTTTTGTAGCTCGATTGAGATTACACGCGTCGATAAAGTTTCGAAAAATGCGTTGTTCTGGTTGCGACCAAATCTGAAATCCTAAAATTTAAAGAGTGGGTTATGCTTACGAATATCCCGTTGCAGTTGGAGTCCACGAGCATGTCGCTGTCCGTAGGCCTGGAAAGAGGAACACAATCATTATTATCGCAAAAGAACGAACCCTATTTTGCAATCGCGTCCCTCTTTGTCGGGAGTTAAGAAGAGCGTTGGTTAAAGCGAACTTTTGTTCATTATAAGAAGCCGAACATTTCAAAACGGCAGTATTGTACCAGTAATGAAAACTGACCAGGGGAATATCACTTTTACATTAAACGAATTCTTAAAATTGGATTGTTAAAATCTTGAATATCAAGTGAATTTTATTGACGATAAATCTGTTTTGAGGCACAATAAACAATCATCAGGCAGAGAAGTAAAATATTACAAACACACACTGATAGTCGCGCAACACCCGTTCGAAGGTCGAAATTTACAGCTCAGCAAATCACCTTTTCTTTTCCACCCCCCCTCCACGATGACCAGAAATGCCGACTGAAGTAGAATTCTCCTTCTGCAGCTGAAACGCGAAACACAAGCGATAACAAAAGTTTGACGAGAAGTCTTTTTAATTTATTTAAAATTTTTAATCATTGTACCCATTAAAATAAGACTAAAATCTTCTCAACTTTGATACAATTACATTTTTTTTGTTTATGATAGAATTACATTTATAGTACAAATAAGAATATACATAAAATGAACTAAACCGAAAACCGTGATTTTTGCGGAACTAAACCGATATGGGTTTTTTTTACTTGAACGGAAACAAAAAAAATAACGGTTCGAATCCGTGCTTATAATCCGTGTTAATAGTGTAGTGTCATCGTGTTGCACTTACTTTCGTCCGGGATAAATTCTGTCGTTGACGTCATCGCAGTCCCGCCCTCTCCAGGCCCCGCCTCGGAAAGTCTGAAATGGGAAGAGGCATGAGATGTGAGGTGGTAGGGAGGGCTGAAAGGAGGTTTGAGAGAGGACGTTACCTCAATGATGCTGTACTGGTCTCCGTCGAAGTCGATGAAAGGCTTCATTTTCACCAACACCCTGAAAACGGAAAAAAACAGTCACACCTAACTATAGGGAGCTCTATATCCACGGATACAACTTAAGACTCACAGCGGACTCCGCTTAATGGAATCGCGGTTCATGTTATCCATCGCTTATTGTTATCTAAATCACTCGGTCCCGATTTTCTCTATTCATTTGTATGTTAAAAGGATCGCTTTATGGGATCGTGACATCGGTTCATGTTATCCGTTTCCGAACCTCATTTTAACTGGCAAAGAAATATGCACAATGTAGTCAGAAGGAACCCATTCTTTTCCTTTAATATCGTTGCTGCTTTAATTTAACGAGAATTCTCCCTCTGCCATCTAGGGAAATGGGAAATGATCAAAGGGGTGGAGAATTAACACGTTCCTGGATTATTTCAGGAATACGCAAACCTTGCCGGTGGTCAGTGGTCGTCAGATAAGCAGAAGGCAACACATTCTTATCGGAACTGAGAAGGAGCTAATCTCATTTTATGCCTTGCCCGCTTATATGCAGCTTGTCGAATTGGAAGCCAGAAATCGAAATGATTGACCGTTAAAACAAAACACCGAAATTTTAAATCGTTACGACAGCTTACCAAAAATGAGCCGGCCCAATGCTTCAGCGCAGTTAAACATTTCTCAGCCTCTATTGTGCAAAATTTTGAAAAATCGTGATGAATTTAATAGAAGAGATAAACCAAATGAAAATACGGAATACAACAGTATCTTGGAATCGAGCTCAAACTATCAGAAACTGCTTCGCCTACGCAGAATTTTGCGAAAAAAAAAAATGACCAGAAATCTCAAGAAATGATAGAAAATCCTTCGGATATGACCCCCGAAGAGTTCTAGTCATATAGAGAAGTAGATCAAAACATTGCAGTAGCTTCCCCGTTAACAGAATCTGAAGCCTGTCATAGGAAAATAGAAAAAATGATGAACTGATCAGTGAGATGCAGAATCTCTTGATATTGAGCCACCTCCTACAAGTGCTGAAATGAGAAATGCATCGAAAGTGTCGAAACGGGGAATATAACACCGATCCGATGACTTTAAAAAAACAGGATGATGACGAACCATTTATCAATGAGCTTCTTAGAAAAAGTGGTTGACAGTCTACAAATGATCATTTTTTTAAAATAATGTTTACAATTCTGATGTCTTAAAGGATAATATATACAGTACATAAATATAAGTTTTTTCATTTTATTTTGAAATGTACGTGGGAATAAAAGGTGGTGGTGGGGTAAATTTATCTAATTTTTCATATCATTTATTGTTATCAAAATCCTCTATCAATTAATCAAAAAAAGTTTTAAAATGAATTACTCCGAAAAGTTGTTTTTACCCATCAGAAATCCTAATTTTTAGGATCCAATTGCAATTCTAAAACTTTTAATTACCATGAAAAAAAAAGTTTGGAATGAAAGCAAGCTAAGGCTATTCAAAAATAATAATATCTGAAATAGTAATCTACCCAATTACTTTAAAGTATTATCGCGATATATCAATATCAATTTGGGGATATATCGCGATATCGTTCAGCTCTAGTGTCCACAACTCCCGTTGAGAGCGCTTACCTTTCGATGGACCGGCACACGAAGCTCACTCCCGGCAGGTCGCAAGCAGAAGGAAGACGTTCCACGAAAGACTACAAAAAAACAAGGCACACGTTAGCAGAAACTTGGCTGCGTTTGAAAATTGAGGCTACTGTACCAGTTCGCGACTCTTCAAACCTCAGCATGTTTCTCAAGACCATTAAGCCTTTTAAGGTCTACGTTATAAACGTCATTTTTTGCCAAAAATCATAATTTTTTTTTTTAAATTTCTCTATTGTAAAATTTCGACTATTAGGCTTCTAAATCTGTTTTTGTTTTGTCTCTACGGCATTTTAAAGAAAAGTGACAGTTGTATAAACATCAGTGACAGCTGTCAAAACAAAACGGAAGTAGAGACTTCGAAATCGGAAGTTGTGAATTTAAAGCCTTTTATAGAGCATTTTTTGGACAAAACTTTTTAAATTTTCATGAAGATTAGTTTAAACATTTTTCTAGTATTTTTAATAATTAGGAACTTGGCAATTGGAAAGTTTGGAAGCAAGAAAGTGTGGGGAATTTTAAACCTGTATTTTAATTTTTTAATAGTTAAAGTTGCTTTTATCAACTTCAAATGCGTTTTTCTCGGAGTGGTATTTTTAATAAAATATTAAAACTTGAAATGTGATTTCTCAAAAGTTCTTAAAATGTTTTGTTGAAAATTATTATGGATGCTTTTTTTACTGGTAAATGACCTAAGAGCTTTAAATTTGGATAATTTTTAATAATGTTCCGCTCATAGTTAGGTATAAAGATAATGAAAATTAGTTAAAAACTCAATGTGTATGATTTTGAAGGACCCAAATTTTTTACCAAATGTAAATGAAGCAAAGATTTTAGGTGATTCACTAGTCCAGTGTATAAGAAATGTGTTACGTCAAAAATTATTGAAATAATTTAATTTATTAAAAAATGAGACTTTTTGAAAATTCCCAATTTTTTTTTTACTAAATTTTCTTCATTTATTAGAAATTTTATAAAAACTTCTCCAGGAATAAATTTTTTAAGTGCAGTTCTCTATGATAATATAAAAAATAAATCTAAAAATGTAAAAACAGGAACTAGTTTCTACGTTTAAAGAAAAAAGTTCTCCGAACGTAGACGTACACCTTATATTTCTGATTTTTTTAATGCTATATGTTATAATAAAGTCAAGTAGTTCAGCTTATTTGGGGCTCCTTGACTGGTAGTCGGATCCCCAGTGGTACAGTATTAATGGTGCAGGGTTGTAGCGGTTTTAACCAGTGGTTTTAACCGTCGTCCTGGTCAATGTCCATTTTGACCACTGAAATTCACTCTTCATTATATTTAATACTAATCGAACACAGTTTACTAGCATAGGATAAAGGCAAGTTACATTTGTTAAAATTGTCATCATATAAATAACACCAGTAAAAAACAAATATAACATAGCACCAGGATACAAAAAAAATGTTTTACTTTTTTTTATACAAGCTGTTTTATATGTCATTTATGTTGAATTAAAAAAAAACGATTACAAGTAAAAAGTTTTGTAGTTTTCTCTCTAATTTAAACGATTTCGTAATTAACTTTGGATTCCTCCAATCTTTGATGTTGTTTAAAGTTTTTAACTATACATCATTCTACCAATGCCCATAAGTTGCCAATTTTAAAAAAATCACCCAAATGGGTTCCTTTAAGGGGACATATCACCTTTAAACCTTCAAAAAATCGATTTTTTGTTTTTTGCATTTTTACAATCTTTGGAATTTTCTGAATCCTTTAAAACAAACCCCATTGAAATATTCAAATTACAACCTGTAAAACTATAACATAAAAAATGAAACACTGGCAGCATGCAACATTTAAATCACCCAGCTGGTGTTTATTTATGATTCTCCCTGCCGTTGTGTCATCACTTTTAACGTTGAAACTGTTTTGAGATTAATATTGTTCAAATAGTGGTAAAGGATGCATTTTGTGTATTTAATGATGGTCATGTTATTTGAACCAGTGCGATGCAGGAACTGTCTTAACAAATTGACAATTATGCAAGAGTATTTACATACAACAGTGATCGACAGCTGAAATCATGTCCGAGATGCTTACGTTAGTGGCTTGCAAAGCAAGAAAAAGATATAAAATTTCTATAAAAGAAAAATATTAGAAACAGAAGGGACAATGTACACATATAGGCAATTTTAAACCATTTTATCAAATATTTTAATAGAAATAGGATGAAAATATCTAAAGTTTTAACTTTAAATGCATTTTACTCAAAATGATGTTTTTTAAACTTGCGTGCACTCTAGCATAAAAACTATCGCACGTATGAATCTATAATTTTCAAGGTAAGTACATTATAGTACTACAATGAAACTCCACCTACTTTTTTGAAAGTTTTTTATTTTATGGGTTATTTGTTGTATTTGAAATTTATTTTTTCAACGACATTTTAAGTTTTTTTGAAAATTTATTCTCCTGGTGTAAAATTTCTGATAGCTTTTAAATTGTGGAGACTAATACCTAATGTCTTTTTTTTTATAAAAATGCAAAAATTATTGCCGTAATATAGTTTGTGTTGCTGTAAGACTGCACGCAGTGTGACAGCAAAATTTTTAAATTTACAAAACAAGCACTTTTATATTATCATATAAAAAAAGTTCTTACTTACCAGAAACAAAGTAAATACAGGAAAATAATTAACTAGATTCAGAGATTAAAAGCTAAAATTTCCAAGTAATTTTCATAATAAGAAAAAAAGTTATGGCAAAAAAATAACAAAAATTCCTCATTTTGAAGTTGGTTAAAAGGTGATGTGTCCCCTTGAGAGAATAACTGTATCGGCAGATAAAATGACTTCCGTGACATAAATGTTATAAACTTTTTTCAAACGATAACACTGTTAGCAATGGAATAAGATTTGAGTATGACACAACTGATTTGAACTATACAAAATTAAAAATAAAAAATAAAAAAATGATACAAAAGGTCGTTTGCACGATATGGAAACGATTTTGTAACTTATTTTCTCGAAAAAATGGTAACTTGATACTAAGACCTGCTACTGTTATCTTTTGATTGGAATGGATTTATTTTGAAAATGGCTTCTGAAAAAGAGAGATAACTTGAAAGTTGAGTAACCGAGGAAACATATTCGTATTAACAAATTATAAACCCCAGTTATTGCATTAAAAAAAAAAACCATTTATATAATATATTAAATTTGATAGTTTAAAAATGTCTGACTGAAAATAAAACGTGATCCGAAACTGTTCGATCTTTGGCAAATATCTTTCTTGATATTCAACAGCGTATCTTTATCCAGAAGTATCTTTTCATGAAAGAATAAAATAATTCGTAAAGATTTGAACTTTAAAAAAAGGTGTTTGAACCTCGAGTTCATCTAGTTTGGCCAAAGAAAAAGAAAATTATATAAAATTATAAATTAATTCAGAAATATAAAAAGGTCATGATGAGAGGCACTTCGATTTCCTATTTTGGGTCGCATTCCAGGTTAATATTTTGTACAGAACGAAATCCGCACTTTATGGATACAATTCTGTAATTTATTTTGCATTTTGAAATTAAAAAAAAAAAGGTAGATTCAAAATAATCGTCTGCTGCTGGTATCTTCTGATTGGAATGAAAAGTACAGGATTTATTTTGAAAATGGTGCACAGCCATCTAAACACAATGCCTGCGCACTGATTTTCCGAAAATCGGTCACGTGATCTCACGTATTCTATTTATTCTGTTGATGCTTTTTGAATGCTTGCCGATTACTACTTTTAAATAATAAAAAAAGAAATTTATGGAAATAAAATAACGTTTGCTGTTATATGTAGGGTAAGTAGCAATTTTGCTATCGTTTCTCCTATTTTATGAGCTGCTTTCTAATTAAGTATATCATAAGAATAATGCTAATTTTTAAGTTCGCTACTTTCGAATGGTTAAAATGTTTTGTTATTAGTGTGTTCTTTGTATCATATCGTATATTATAACTGTCGTTTTAAAAATAAGTTTCATTTTATTGTTAGATCTCATTAAGAAGTTTATAATTACATAATACAAGATTTAATATCCTTGAGTTAAATGTATTCTAAGTTATGTTAAACTTTCGTTTTTGCTGTGTATTGCAACTTGGCATTGTTGATAACTCACAAATTACAATTTCTGTTTCATCTTAAAGGAAAACTATTTATTATTACCACAATAAAAGATTAATTTATCCTTACTTCATTGATTTATAATGTGTTTTTAAGGAGCTTTATTAATAAACGTTGATGTACTACTTCTTTCTCATACCACAACAGCAACTGGGTAGTATCTATGTAGAATCAGTGTTATCTGCACTTTAAATTGTTTCTGATTTATCAGCTTCATATTTTTTACGTCCTGAGCTCCAGACTTTCATTTTAACTTTCTACAATTTAAAATTTTGAATGTCGAAACGTAAAGAAGACATATCTAACAAAACTTAACTACCAAAAGAAAATTTATAAATGTAAGAAAAAAATTAGTCTAAAGTAATCAACAGAACCAATGTTTTTACACATTTTTATTATAAAAATATAACATTTATTCAATGTTGTACTATTTTATAATAGGTAGGTTCTCATATAACCTTTAGAAAAATAGTTAAATAAGCATGCTTAAAGTTTTTGAATAGTTATGTCCAACAGACAAAAGTAGAAAATTCCCATCTAAATAAAATTTGCAAGCTGCTTTAATTATATAAATAAATTTTAATTAATAGATGCTTTAGGTAGAGGAACTTTAAAAAAACAACTGTATTTACACTTAAAGTAACATATTTGCGCATTCAGATATTTACAAATGTTTTATTAAAATATAACAGTAATTTTATAGCAAATGATAATCAACTCAATTTATTTTTAACAGTCACTTAACCATATCTTAAAAATATAATAGAGGATATAAACAGGTCTTTTAATTATATTTTCATGATTGTTTACTTCACTTCAAAAGTATAATTTTAACTATTTATAAAATATTTCTGAATAACTACTCTAAAAAAGTGACTGAAAAATATATTGAAGAAGTTAAGAAAAAATCTAATAAGAGAAAAATTTAAAAAAATTTCCTAAATATTTCTTGTAATAACATTTTTCTCTATATACTATTGAATTATGTTTCATTGTTTATGTAGTACAAATCAGTATCGGATGTTATTATGCGTAAATAAAAATGTAAAAATTTTGAAATTATTTTGTCTCAACATAATATTTTTGTATGAGTTTATGAAATTTGTCAGTGATAAATTGTTCTACGATTTTACTCTGACAGTGTTTTTTACACTGCTTTTAAAGTAATCCTTAGGGATTTTATTTATTTTAACTTTAATGTGATCCGTAAAGGATCATATTTTATGAATAAAGGTTAAGATATTTTATTTCCATGGAATCATTTAATGAAAGGTAAGTAAAAAGAAAAAAAAAAGATGCCAGTTGTGTAATTTTTTGCAAATGTAATTTCTTTGCTTAAAATTTAAACCATGTATCATATCTGTTCTCATGTAGTGTATGAAGTTGTTTTGGTAACTAAAATTTAAATATAAATTGACACACAAATAAAACATCTATAGCAAAACAATTTTCTACTAATAAATATTTACGCTAGTGAAATAATTGAATATCCATAGTTTATTTTTGGAAAAAAATATTTTGATGAGTAGTAAAAAACATAACACAATTTACTTGCGGATTATAGAAGGGAAACCGCCTTCGGCAGCCGCCATTTTGTTTGAGTGCGCAGGCCTTCTATCTAGATGGCTGTGAATGGTGTGAAAGTGACGTCACTGCACTTCACGAGGAGAAATATTCGTAACAAATTACAAAAGATGTAAAAACCGCTGTTGTAGCATTAAAAGCACACATTTATAATGTATTAAATTTAAAAGAAAACAAATATCTATCTGAGAGTAAAAATAAAAAAATGGCTGAAAAACCTCTTCCTAAAACTGTTCTAAAGCAGATAAATATCAAGATAGCGAGTGAAATCTGTTATCCCAAAAGAAAATCCGCCGACTCAAAGATCCACCGAGTCGAAACGAGGAACATTTTCTGCTACCATAATTAAAATAACTCGTAAAGATTTAAAGTTTATAAAAGGTGTTTAAACCCCGAGTTCGTCTGCTTTTGCAGACGCATATTGAAAAATAAATTGTGAAAAAAGGAAATTTGTGGTAACACTCGATGATATGTAAGAGACTCTAATCAAAAAAAAGAAAATTCTCTATTGCTCAACTAACTTTACGAAATGGTTTACAGAAAAGTTCCCAAAGGGATTCATAACAGTTTTGTTCCACAGCAAATTAAAGTATACTTCACTCTACTATCAGCAGAACTAATTTTTGTAGAAATACCAGGTAGCGTTGGCAAATCACACTTCTAAATCAGCTGCGCAATAAATAAATAAATAAATAAATAAATAGGAATAAAGTGTTTTGTGAAATCAACTGGACTTTGGCGTTTATAGAGAAAGTGCATGTTTGTAAACAAATACGAGTGCTGACTACATCTCAACTTTTCGTTGGCAAAACATGGCTTGTTTTCATTGTATCTTATGAGCTTCGATAGGGATCATGTATACAACAAAACTAAATTTTATTTAAAGGAAAGGTAAGGAAATAACAGAACTGGCCAAGTAATCCAAAAATAGATTTTTTAGCACTTACAAAAGTATATATTTAAAAAAAAAAGTTAAACACTTTGCACAGTATTATTAAGTTTTACAATCAAAGTATAACTACTTTGATTAGGTTAACCGGTACAGTAAACTATTACATAAATAAGAATATAATAAAAACGTGCATTTAAAAAAATTACAATTATAGGTACATTACTTCTCCCAAATGCATAGAAAATACATTAGAAATGGGGAATATAAAACAAATTAGTAATAATAAAAAAATTCTTAGAGCATAATAATTTTATATAATCTATTACATTACAGTAAGGTTAACGTTTTATGACCATTCTGAAAATGTTTGCAGCAAATTCTCGAAGAACTTGGGAGTCTACTCTTTGCTTTTCAAAGCTTTTTATCCAAAGCGTTCGCCATGTAGAATCTTTAGGAAAGCAATAAAATCCAATATTTTCGCCTTTTTTGAAATGTTTAGTACAGCCATACGCACAACTTGTCACCATTTTCAGATAATTGACAAAATTAAAACCCCAATAACAAGCACAAACCGTAGGAAATTCAAATGTTTTGCCAACGAGGAAGTTGAACTGCCATTTTTACTGCACCTGACGTCATGAGCACATTATCTATTAAAACGAGGAAAAGAACACTTGGGTAAAGAGATAAAACGGACTCAAAAAGTTTATTTTGATGGAAAATTCGAGCTATTAAGAACCATGGCTGTCAGATCGAAGCAAAAAAATACGGTTGCTACACATAAAACTTAACCATCAAAGTCGTTTCCTTCTGTATTTTTTAAACACATTTTAGGGGCTATCACATGAATTTTTAAATGGCGCCAAATAATTTGACCTAAGGTCTAGGGTTAAAATGAGTCGTCTGCAATTCATTTCAGAGCTTCAATTACTTTTTTAGATTCTATTACATAATAGCAATAAACTCATTTTCATAAAATGAAAAGCGCATTTGAATTCCATTTAATGTCTTAAATATAAATTAAAGCAATCAAATTGGCCATTAATTTTTGCACTCCACTAACATAAAAGTAACTACGTTTTTGGCAACATTATTTGGCGATAAAAAATATTAATCAAGTGACAACTAAAATGTTCGATAATTTAAATTTTGAATCGTTATCCATTCAAGGGAAATCCAAAATTTTAAAAATTCGCTAGATAAAAATAGAAAGAAATTAAATAACAAAATTATTCCTGGTATCATTTTATACGTGAATTAAGCTACCTGAAAGATGATCAAAGAAAATTCTATTCGGTATAGGGTCGAACGGAGAGACAAAAATTTTCTATACGTATGAACAACATCAGTTTAGCTAAAATAAACTTTATCAGGCTGTCAGATTTGTAAAATAACTCAAAACATCTTAGTTCTGTATCCATTTTTCTACTGAAATATTAGTTGACATGAAATTAGAGGTGGAAAAGTTTGAATTTTTCTTGAAACAACAAATTCCTGTTTTAAGAAAAAATAATTCGGTGAAATAAAAATGAAATAAATAGGAAAACCTGCGACCGAAAAGTCTCTCGAGAAATGTTGCACTCGTAAAATAACAGGGAAAAAAATCTCTGGACTGTCATCAGGTTAACACTCATCTTCCCTGTTTTCTGAACACATCTTCCGATTCGTTTTTCATATGATGCCAGTCACATAAAAATAAATTCAAACTATTTACGTAATAGGATAATAAAAATATATAAAATCTTGGTTAAAATAGTAAAAATGCGAACAGTAGAACAAAAGAAAAATACGATGTAAAACGCGAATAGAATCAAGAAATTTTCAAATAGAACAACAACAAATGCTGCTTGAATTTGACACACGACAAAGTTAAAAATGGACAAACGACATATTAATAACTTGATAAAATGGAAAAAAAGGACTCGATTTGTTGAAATTTTGAAAAATTATAAAAGCGTATGGAAGGGATAGTCCCATTTTGTATACATACGTGACATTATAAAAGGGAAGGATATCTCAGGAAAACAAATTACAAATCAGAACAAAAATGGCGCTTTTCAAGATATTCCTGTTTTCAAAATACAAAATGAAAGTACTTTCTTACCCAGTGGAAAAATGGCAAGACGGTGGATCCACTTCTCGACAGTTCTATCGCGTACTCGATTCCTCCCTGGGATTAAAAGCAGTACTGGATTAGAGATAGGGAAACATTCTCAAAACGAAAAAATCGGATTCGTAATTACCTCAGGTTCGGGAAAGAGGTGGCAGTACTCCAAGCCAGGATCCACGTGACATATTCCCAGACTGTAGCAGACGACATCTGGGGATTCTTTGCGACTCAACCTGCAAGTAGAAATGGCTTTGACCAAAGGAAAACAGAACGCTCATTTAATGTAAAAGCTCGATCTAGAATAGGCTCCCTACGAGAGTCGTCACAGTGCATGTGCTCGTGTTTGGCACATTTTTTCACTTGGCGATCATCTCTATGAAAGTAAAGTAACCTGTGTATTGTTGCTTTTTGACTCTAGGTAGGTACGATCGCTTCGATTTCGACCACGTGTTTAATGTATTTTGACCGTCGACGATTTGTCATCAGTGAAAATGGAAAATTATTTTTAAAGAAATAAACAGTAGCCTAGTACATAAATTGTTTTCCTTACATTTATTTATTTATTTAAAAAGAAAAGTGAACAAAGTCATTTAAGAAAACAAAATGACTCATTATAACACGAAACTTATTTTTTATTTATTTTTTGTAATACTGTATATAATATATAATGTGGTTTAACTGCATTCAATTATGCTTTTTACATTGTATATATTGAAAGATTAAAATATTACGCAATAATAAAACAAAGTCTATAAAAATCCTATGTCTTTTTGGTACTATCCTAATATTTTAAGTTTTCGTCGCATCCCCAGGCAGAGTGAGAGCCCATTCTACATACTTATTTCAATGGGCGATTATTTCCTACACTAACCAAAATGGCGATAAACTACTCACCCTAATAACACATAGGAGTATGCGTATACGGGAGCCTATTCTATATTGAGAAGCTAGTTTCATTTTATCATCGGAAACCACTGTGTTCAAATTGTTCAAGTCTAAAGAGAATATTTTACTCTAACTCATTCGTTGATTAAGGACGAACCTTTTCTTTTGTTTTGAACGTTTTTCGATCTCACAGAAGGTTGCTGGGATCTTTAGGATTATTATTTCAAAAATCATTCGGAAATAAAAATGGCAGACGAAAAATTTATCAAACTGATGATTAAATTACATGATGATTTATTATTTTGTAGGACACAAAGGGAGTTCCATTCCTCAAGGTAACGGGGCTCTTAACACTAGATTTATGGACCGAGCCAATTTCTCATTAAACATTTGATCACTATCAGGACGACCCGACTAAGATACCCAAGATGTGCCCTCCACCCCCATGCAAATTTATAGCGACAAGTTATCATAATTACAATCATAAAAAGTATAACATTGAATTAGCAAACATATTTAAGAAATTAGCATTAAAGAGATATTCAAAATGAAAAACACCCGATTTTTATTTTAAGTAATCATTATTATCTCTGTTTAGGTCTTTAAAAGTCCTTAATATTTAGCATGACTAGAGAGGTCCACTTTTTTTATTTTTACCTTGTCACTCTCACGAGCTCTGTGGTGCAGAAAATAAATATTAATAATAGAATTAAAAATAATTTAAATGGATGAGACGATTGAATGGTTTATAGTGGTTCGTTGCTAATAATCTGTCTTATAAATAGGCAATAACCCATAGGATAAAAAGAGCACCAGGTTCGTCGAGGGAATTCATTATCAGGTCAATAACAGTAAAATTAAAGTAAATAGGAAACAACAGAGTTCGTGACAAACACAATTACCTCGTACAATAATTTATTAAAACTTAACGATGGTAGCGTAAGTTTGCAATTTATCCCCATTTAATATATGTTTCAAGCACTCGACTCAATTTTAATATCCCTTTTTAAAAACATACGTTGGTTTTGAGTTAAGTAATAAAATAGATGCCCATTTTCATTCCTCTTTCCCTCCATTTCGCATTATCCAATGGGGTAGACCTATTTTCACGGTATAGAATGTATATGAAAATAAATAAGTATAGTAATAAATAGAGTATAAAGTACATACAAAGTATATAAAGTATAGTATAAAGTAAATATAGAGAAGAAGTCGAGAACACTTCCATTCCAGTGACAGAAATGCATGCTTTTGACGCACGGAAGAAGGGTCGAGTTCGACCATCATGCCAAAGAAACAGATGCAGAAACCATTGTGCTCGACGGAATAGAAATGTTGGAGGAAAATGGGTTTCGAAAACAGATTTTATAGTTAAAAAATGTTTTTTACGAATTTTTGGATAATAAACATTTGATTTAAATTAATTTGGAACTATTTTCTTTGCCAAAAACTTTTATTTTCTTGCATGAGTTAAATGGGCTCACTTCAGTAAAAATAGGTATAGGATCAACAACCGTAAATCTAGTGTTAATCTTCGTTAGGTAAAATTTTTTGTTCTAATTCGAAATCTTTCGCAATTACTATACGTACCACTTAGTAATAAATCGGGTAAAAATTCAAAATAATTCTTCGCCAAGAAGGCGATTTCACGCAGTAGGGCAAATTCTCAACTTATGACAATTCTGGCTTTAGTTTCAAACGGAAAGGCAGTTTATTGTTTGTCTGTTGGCTGTTGTAAACATGAAAATGAATGCGACGGGTATTATAGTAGGTCGTGACATTGCGACAAATTGCCTTATATGAGATTTTTATTTCTTTTTTCTAAAAATGGAAACAGATGTATATGTAGCATGACTGTTCGTTGTATTTGGTTCGGTGTTTATAAAAGTCCTAAGTACAAAATTTGAACCTTCTACGGAGATATATTATGCGTCGAAATTTCTTTCTTCTGTGAAGCAGAAATATGATGACGACGCCCACCAAACTGCTGATAAAACTTCGAAGATCAAGACGATAGCTTGTCGCATTTCTCAAAATGCTTACTACACATTCGAATGCGCCTCGTTCCATTTTCTCTTGACTGTTTGTTAACGAACGCTTGTCAGCACACCCATTTTATTGTGGGTACAATAGGAGGTACCCATCTGACATGCCATTCGCGAACACGGCGTATCTTTGGCCGATCGAGCTACCACGGCTCGCACGGTTAGATACAGGAATTTTGAATTTAAGACAGTAATAACACCTGTTATAACACAAAATTTATTTTCTCCTTTGGATGGCAACCTGTACTCGTGTGTACAGCAGGACCGCATCACTCAAAAACAATGAGCCTTAAAATGTCGAAATGACAACCAGGTCTTGGAACCGAAAATCGGAAAAATCGCTATTCTGAACGGAACGAAAACCGGAACTGGACCGAAAAAAAAATCGGTTTATTTCGGTTCAATATATTTTCAGTCATTTATATTTTCACTTATCAATATTTTCTAATTTAACATCAACACTATGATTATTGTCATTACATGTACATTGTGTTGAATGGTTAGGACGCCGATCTATGGTTCGCGGGTTCGAAACCCATTCTGGCGTGGGTGATGGTGATCCGTTTTAAGCAGTTGGTCTCATGAGTCGTCCTGTTGCATAAAAATGGACCGTAGCGCTCCAAACCAAACCATATTTCATCTCCATTGCTTCTCGATTTCCTGTTTGGAATTTGACTCGTATTTTTCCGTTTCAGTTACGCAGGTGGTAGATTTAATTTCAGGGTTATATCCGTTTTAACCATGGAGGGTTTAAACCAGTGGTTTTAACTCCCGGTCTATATCCATTTTGACCCGTTTTGACCACCAAAATCCACTTTTCAATATATGTAATACTAATCGAACCTAGTTTACTAGCCTAGGATAAAGGCAAGTGACATTTGTTGAAAATGTCATAACATAAATAACACCAGCAAAAAAACAAATAACACCAAAATACAAAAAATAACGTTTTACTTACTTTTCTTGTACAAGCTGTTTTATATGTCATTTATGTCGAATTCAAAAAATGGTTGCAAGTCACAAGCTTCGTAGTTGTCTCTGAATTGAAACGATTTCTTAATCTATTTTGGAGGACTCCAAACTTAATAATAGAAAATAATATTTCTATAGCCGGCACAACGGTTCATTAGATATGTATTGTAAAATAAACCAATTTTAAGTTAATGCCTTTAACCTCCTTCATTCCTGCCCACCAGACATCACGTCTAAGTGTATCTTTTACACTTTTTTAACAATTTTAATTGTAAAATGTCCTGTTATTTGTTTTCATTTTAAAATTGATGCTTTTAACTACAACTTATGTTTTTAACTTCAACTCATGTTTTATGTAACTCATATATTATGTTTTTTACCGCAAGTGGATTCCATTTTTAGAATTGCATGTGCATGGTTCATTTTAAAGATTCAAACATTCTTATTATACTGTATATAAGTATGTTAAATCTCATGTACTTGTGAGTGTCCTGTTTTGTTTAACTGCACTACTATTTTTGTTGCTTATTAAAAGTCACTTCTCATTACAAAAGATGTTATATATTAAAATTAAGACCATTTAAAACTACTTTTAACCATTCTGACCATTTTTGACCACTTTTGGACGGTTAAAACCCCTTTTATCCAGTGTCCTGGTCAAAATCAGTTTTGACCGGTCAAAATGACAACCCTGTTTAATTTAGTTGTGGAATGCAATTTTGATAACGGATAATGATGTCACTGCTGGACGCCTGTATCCTACGAGCCGAACGATGGCCTTCGGTACCGTAGTTCTTGGGTTCGAATCCCACTATGGCGTGGATGTTCGTAGCCGTTCGGAATCGGCTTTAAGCTGTAGGTCTCGGTCTCGGTCTCCTTAGAAAAAAAAAAAAAAAAGACTGTAGCACTCTAAACTAACCGTATCGTACGGGCTCATTTATTGTATCCATTCACATAGAGGTTTTATTTCCAATGGGGCAGGCGATACAGACATTATCCTAACGCCCTAACAAGGCTACGGACCTGTTACTCATCTAGCACCACCAGCGGAGCACGTGTGCTTAAGGTGTGCAACGGTTGCGAGTACCATTAACCCATGCATAGAGTACCCATTAAAAAAAGTATAGAATCTTCTCAATTTTGATACTACAGTCAGTACCGGCTATAGGGTCAGTTTTCTAAAGTCCCGTCTAACTTAATAGGGAACATGTGTTAAAGTGCACCTTTTCACCTTTTATACAGTCATTTTCTTTTTCTTGTTACCGGTCATAGGGTCAGTTTCATGTTTTCAACGAGTTTCCGTTTTTTTTTTTTTTTTTTTTAAGTCAGTGCAAAATCGCAGAGGACCTGAATTCATGCCCCAATTCTTGTTTGTGTAGCCATCACCTCTCTCAGTTCTGACAAGAGGTGAACATCTGTCTGTTTATGGGTCGAAGTGATCTCTCCCTGCTTAACTTGAAATGGAGACGAAACAAGTAAAGGAAAATTTTGTCGCATTTGGATCATACGTCACGAGTAAGAACTTTCATTTTTTAATGATGGATTCGAAAAGAAAGAATTGATCATTTGCTGCCAAAAATTGATTGAAATTTTTAAAACATCTAATCTTTTAAAGGCTGCTTTCGCCAAAGCCAATTCGATTCCCCGGACGACATTAAACAACATTTTAGCTGATAAACGTGGGTCCTCGAGTGTTGAAATCAAGAAAGAAAACGTCAGCGCTTGTCGCCTTAAGGGTCTTCTGTTATGGGTAAAAAATGCACAGTATGTGCAGAATACGGTTGTATTGTTCCGCGTATAGGGTCACCCTACTTATAGGGTCTGATTTTTCTGGACCCCTGAGCTAACCCTATAACCGATATAGATTGTATTACATTTGTTGTTTATGATAGAAATATATTTTTAGTATAAATAAAAATACGCATAAAATAAAATTATTCAACCGAACCGAACACCGGAACTAACCAATATATATATTTTTTTAAACTGAACCGAAACGAAAAAAAAAAAAAAATGACGGTTTGAAGTCCTGATTACAACACTGATGGATACACCTTCCCTTTGGATTCCAATCTGCTTTTATATAGAACCAAAGAAAAGTCTTGCCCCTAACGCTACCGATCTTCTCTGCCACTGAAAGATATCGACGTATTGACACGCAGTTGGGACAATGACTGGGGAGAGAATAAGGGGACTCACTTTTCGATGATAGCCGGCCCCCAGAGGTGCACCAGGATGTCGCAGGGTATGGTGTACTCTCCCGGCAGGAACGTGCACAGCTCCGACACCAGATCCGTGACGGTGCGGTTGTTCACCTCGGCCACTTGTTCGATCAGACCCACCAGGATGGTGCACGCTGAAACACAACAAAACGTCGCATTGCCTTCATCCAATCATAATATTGGTTTGGAACTAGACTTACAAACCATCGCGTAATAAAAATGTTGCATGGTCCATCACAATGATACAATTAAATGGTTTAATCACGTTATAAATATGTGTATGTACACACACACACACACACATATATATATATATATATATATATATAACTATATATATATATATATATATATATATATATATATATATATATATATATATATATATATGTATATATATATATATATATATATATATACTCAAGAGCCAAAACATTATGACCACCCGTTAATAACGAGTGGGCCCACCTTTGGCGCGCAACACAGCTTCAACCCACCTTGGCATGGATGCCACAAGTCCTTGGTAGATGGCCGGAGACAGATTGTACCAGATGTTCAAGCAACGATTCATCTGACCAGGCAACTCTCTCCCAGTGATCCACGGACCAGTAGCGATGTTTCCGGGCCCAGCGTAGGTGCAGTTGGTGATGACGCTCGGTCAGCAAAGGCACACGAGTGGGACGTTTGCTGCGTAGCCCCATACCCAACAGTGTGCTCCGATACTATTATTCTTGGCCCTGCATTGTATAGGTTTGTCAGCCAAGTCACTGTCTGGCTCTGGTTTGGCTTCACCGTGCGAGACCTTTTTCTTTGATAGCTTTGATTGCTGGTTTCGCCGTCATTCCTCCACTTTGCATAAGTACTAACAACTGTAGATCGCGAACCACCCACCAGTCGTGCAGTTTTGGAAATCCTTGTTCCGAGCCTTCGAGCTATTACAAACTACCCCCTCTCAAAATCGCTTAGATCCGCATGACACACCCCATGACACACAGAAGTAAGTAAAAGAAGGATTCTTCAGACTCTCCAGCAGCCGTTAAATACCACTTCCACGATGTTCATTGCAAAATGGAGGGGTGGTCATAATGTCTTGGCTCTTGAGTGTGTGTATATATATATATATATATATATATATATATATATATATATATATATATATACATATATACATTATATATACATATATACATATGTAAGGAAAAGTAAACTAGATCGGAAAACTAACGCAGGCCTTTTCCTAAGACAGCCCGAGAAAATTCTCAATGTTTTTCAAACCTTAAGTTAAGGGTAAAAATTTCCGCGTCCTTTTGCTTTCCCCTTTTTTAGTTTGTGTCCTCAGAGAAGAGGTCTGATCCATTATACCTCTATATTGCTCTATCGGACAATTTAGGAAATTTCCAAACAAAAATGAGATCCACGCTGTCGGAGGCAAATTTTCCTAGAGATTTCCCCTCAGATTATGACTGAGATGTTGACCCACGTGTTAAGGGTCTTGTACATAGAACTTCATGCTAGCTGACCCCTCAGTATGTCCTGTCCCTTTAATGAAGTGGGAACCCGTCCTCCAACGTTATATTAATAAAGGTCTTTAGCTAAAACGGTGTCATTTCTATGCTCCATGACTGCAACCACCCATCGTGAAGTCTGTCTTATTACATATATACATACATATGTATATTCATATATGTATATATACATATATATACATACACAATTGGTGACATAAAACTAATTCAGCTGTTCGTATCGTACTATTTTAATAATTAATATAGTAACTTTATACAAAATTGTAATCTACGGAACGAGTCCAAACCAGAGATTTTTTATCTTCGAGGTTCAAAGATGGTGTCGTTTCTCAAGGTAACGTTGATACTTAATACTGAGATTTCCGTCTCAAAAGCAATAGAAACACTAAAAATTCTCTGCCTGTTCAAATCCGTTTTAATCCCATGAGAATAAGTCGTATTGTAGTAGACATCCCATTGAAGATTTTAGTTCGTTTGAGATTTTTCGTTTTTTGGAATACACGTAACAATCAAAGAGAGTCCTGAATATGAAAGTTGAATTCTTTTTGGGTTAGGAAAGACATTCAGGATGATGTTAAAAGTTTTCTTTGAGAGTGTTCTCGCCATCACAATGCTTCCTTCACTTCGTAGAAGTCATAAGGCGATTTTAAAACTGAGAATAAATTAGGATTTTCAAAATCATTTTATAAACTTGCATAAATGATAATTAATTAAAATTATATAAAATTTAAAATGAATTTAATATTTATTTTAAAATTAATTTATATTGGTTCGGATTTCGATGTAAGATGTTCGCGTAATCAAATGGTTGTAAATTAAAGATCTGTTCTCAACATGCCGACCCCCGAATGGCTGGAGTCAAACAGCAGCTGTCACTTTAACACTAGATTTACGGACCGAGCCCATTTGACTCATTAAAAATTGGATAACTATATATAAATATATATATATA
This sequence comes from Pardosa pseudoannulata, assembly GCA_032207245.1. Lineage (NCBI taxonomy): Eukaryota > Metazoa > Arthropoda > Arachnida > Araneae > Lycosidae > Pardosa > Pardosa pseudoannulata. The sequence continues at coordinate 188,929,144 of CM063508.1, forward strand.
TATATATATATATATATATATATATATATATATATATATATATATATATATATATATATATATATTTCGGATTATCCAATGGGGTAGACCTATTTTCACGGTCGTCAGTCCATTGGACACATAGAATGTATATGAAAATAAATAAAGAGTAATAAATATACTATAAAGTATATAAAGTATAGTATAAAGTAAATATAGAGAAGAAGTCGAGAACACTTCCATTCCAGTGACAGAAATGCGTGCTACTGAAGCACGGAAGAATGGTCGAGTTCAACCATCGTGCCAAAGAAACAGCTGTAGAAACCATTAATGGAATTGAAATGTTTGCGGAAAATGGGTTTCAAAATTAGATTCCATATGTAAAAAATGTTTTCCATGTATTTATGTTAATAAACATTTCATTTAAATTAATTTTAAACTATCTTCTTTGCAAAAAACTTCCATTCTCTTGGTATGAGTCAATCACTTCAGTCAAAACAGGCAGAGGATCAATATCCGTAAATCTAGTGTTAACCGATCTTTGAAGCCAATTGCGACAGATTGCATACGGGTGGGAAATAAAATTAATTTCGGTACATTTCATCCACACTCCAGCCATTTTTACTCCTCTTTGAAACAATATTAGAATATTATGCGTTTAAAATTCATCTATTTCGAACACAAATGTCATTCTCGCTCATTTTATTTAGGTTTTTCTTTGACGGGTGAGCTTTCACTGAGATCTCAAACGGTTCAAAATTTAGTTGTGGAAGGCAACAGTTTATCTATACCAGAGTTTCTTCACGGTTCTCCCTCTTTTTCTAGAACAAAAATTAAGAACTTTTTAAAGACTTTCTAAGGACCAAAGTAACTTTTGATAAGGGCCTATTTGAAACACACGGCATAACGACATAAACCCTATTTACTGAGGAACCTATATTAATAATTATGAACCCGACAAGGCATATTCATTAAATGCCCTACAATATTTCAGAATTGTGTTTTTAAAAATGCCTAAAAATTAATATAAGATAAAACCTATTTGACAAAAACATATTAAAAAAATGTACATCTAAAGTTTTTGAGTGATCAAACTAAAAATAAATTGTGAATAAAATACAATATTATAAACAGTACTTTCTGAGGGTTTTAAAATGATATTATAAACAGTACAATATTATAAACAGTACTTTCTGAGGGTTTAAAAATGAGTCTGATTGATATATATATATATATATATATATATATATATATATATATATATATGTTTGTATGTATATACTAGCTGATTATACCCGACGTTTCCTGAGAAAGAAGAAAGTTTTAGACTTTCCTATTACATTCAATGCAAAAAAAAATTAAACTTCCATAAGTAACTGAAATATCTACTAACTCCCCATCCTTCGTTTTAATTCAAATCTGCATGACTGTTAGCTATTAGGAAAGGGCAGCTGACTTTATAAACCTTTTCAGTATGCGAAAGATTATTTATTTGTCGAATAAGTTTTATAGCTCGTGACCATAGAAAGTACTAATAAACTAAAATTATTTTCATAATATTTTAAAGATATCAAGGAAAGGAATTTTGATTTACTACAGAAATACACTGAAAACGTATATGTATTTGAGGATTTTCTTTATTATTAATACTGCATTTTTGACTAAAAAATGTAAAAGAATGTTATGAACATTAACAATATTTTATATATTCTTTGACCAGTACTCACCACCTGTACTGGCATTCTTAATTATAACCGGTTTGGGGCAAGTTTAACTCCGAACTTGATTGATCAAGTTCCAACTTAAAAATGAAGGTGTTTTTAAGGACCTATGAAAAAAATTAGTTAGTTTTAAGGGCCCTTAAAAATGAAGGCTAAAATTAAGGAGTTCTTAAGGACTTTTAAGGACCGTGGGAACCCTGTTCTTAAACTGTGATACTCGCACCATTGGTGGTACACGAAATATAATGGCGGACATAAAAAATAAAAGAAACGAAATCAAAAAATATCGTACAGACAGAACTATACAAATCGAATTCAAACAATGCAATCGAATTCAATTTTGGTTAAGCACTGATAAAGACTAAGAACAACTTTCTGAAAAAGTTCTTCAGTTAGACGAGAAGTTACCGTTTAGTAGTACCGAATGAGTAGGAGTTTTTTTTTATTGTATATATTTTTGTAAATATGAAACTTTGAACATATATACAGTGGACTCCGATTAATGGGATCAGTTGGTGACACCGTGATGTTGATAACAATAAACTATACGTATAATTAGATCAATTCATCCCCCCCTCCTTTAATTCACACGTACTAAATTTCAAAACAAAAGGAAAAATCACACCTTATTATTATGTACTGTATATTAACCTTTGAAACATAAGAATTGTTTACATAATAAAAAAATGGATCCATTGTTGACTGTGTACCATTTTTTCTAAGAAGCTCGTCGATAAATGGTCCGTCATCATCATGTTTTTTAAAGTCATCGGAGCGGTGTTGTACGCCACTTTTCGACACTTTCGATGCCATTCACAAGCTGAGAAATCTTTAACTACGCTGCAGCGCAGTTAAACTTATTGATAATTTGTCACAGCGATTTAAAATTTCGATCTTTTGTTTTGACGTTCAATCATTTCGCTTTCTGGATTCCCTATCGACAAGATGCACGTAAGCGAGCAACGCATAAAATGGAAAGATGCTCCTTCTCAGTTTCGATAAGAATGGGTTGCCTTCTGCTTCTCTGACAACCACTGGCCACCGGTAGGGTGTGCGTATTTCTGAAAAATTCCAGCGATGCGTACTATCCCACTCCTTTGTTCATTCCCCCTTTTCCCTAAGTTGAAGATTGAGATTTCTCGGAAATTCAAACAAGAACGAATGGAAAGAAAAGAACGGGTTCCTTCTGAATAGATTGTGAATATTCCTTTGCCAGCTAAAATGGGGTCCGAAAACGGATGACATGAACCGATGTCACGATCTCATAAAACGATCATGTTAACATCCAAATGAATAGAGAAAATCGGGACCCAGTGATTCCGATAACAATAAGCGATGGATAACGTTAACCGAGATCCCATTAAGCGGAGTCTACTGTATTGCCCAAACCAAACATGTTTGTACCTCATTGAATGTTTTTTTTTTTTTGACTACCCTAACTGGAAATGGAATTTTCACGATGGTATATCGTGAAAGTCACCACAAGCAAGCGCGTAAATGTATGTTTTTTTAATTTATAGCTATCATCTTCTAATCGTTTTAAGGGATTTAAGGAGTCTTACTTTGTCGCAGAATGCTCAATTCGACTTGCTACAAATTATTCATTTCCTCCTAACATACCCGTTAAATTATAAAGTAATTATTACCAACAAAGGTTTCAATTGTTCAAAATGTAGAATTTTTTTTTTCAGTTCATAGAAAAGAAATTTTAATTATACTTCCTGCGCGCAGGATTCGGAAAAAGATGACAAATATTTCGTATAGTTTTTGAAATATGATGTACGCGAGAGTCCAATTTTAGAAAACGAGAAAAATGGTATCGATACAAATGCTTAGCTGTGAGAGAGTCATCACGACTCGAGATCTATTTGATATTTCGAAAACAGAATGGTACCGAAATGCACAAAGAAATGATAGTTTAATACATAAAAAAATTTTTTTTTGAAGAGTGAGAAGAGAACTCACCTGCACACGCTTTCCCGCCATTGACGTTGATGTCGTCATCAAAATAGGCGAAGGAATTCGCGGCGGCCAAGCTGAGAAGCGACGCACCTATCAGCCAAGCGATTATTCTCATAGTCGTGGAAATGCAGAAGAAACGCTAAAAATAATTCCATATCTTTTTATACTTTGCATTTTAAACGAACTTTGTACGGATGACATGATGGGGGTTGCATTACAGAAACGGCCGACTCACTCGTCACGTCACACTGCTGCCGTTCCGTCTCAATTTACTGCTTTCACTCACAAACGTGATAATACTTTACGAAACATTGGAGGTGCACTTTATACGAAAAAGAATTCAGTTTAAATAGCGAAACATTGAAACAGAACTAAAACAAAAACGTTCAGTGCAGCGGCGTACACAGAATTTTTTCAATGGGGGGGCTGGGGGTTCATAATTCTAAAAAAAAATAGTCCGCATAATTTCTATTAAAATTTTTATTTTTGCCATTTTGTCTGAGCTTAAGTGGGGGGGGATAAAACCCCTAACACCCCCCTTGCGTACGCCCATGATTCAGTGGCGTACGCAGAGTTTTTTCAAGGGGGGTTCATAATTTTCTGAAACTACTAAAAGAAGTTCGAGTGTGTAATAAAGCACTAATATTTCCCTCATTTAGACAGCTAGACAATTTTGACTTTTTAATTAGACAACATTGTTTAGTTAAATTTTAATTTGATTTTTTAAGTTTAAGAACAGATTTTTTTTATTATAAAAGGTAAAATATTTTATTTTTATTAAAAAGTAGGTATGAATCAAACCAGAAAAAACGACTCATAATGAAACATCCAACTAAATAATAACAGTTTATACTGTTATTTTTGAATTTGTGAATATTCTATAGAAAACCAATGAATGTTTTACCAAATAATAAGAAAAAATAACGTACCAACAAATAGGAAATTAAACCAGTATATAAAACAAGCTAAAAGTTTATTGATTTATACAGCATTATCCAAACAACGTTTTTTTTTTTTCCAAAGTTCATTTAAAATGTCTTCTACAGCTAGGGTAAATTGTCTATGAATGTTTAACACTAGATTTACGCGCCGAGCCCATTTGACTCATTAAAAATTGGATCACTCTCTCTCTCTCTATATATATATATATAAAACTTTAATATCCCTTTTCAAAAATATACATTGGTTTTTAGTTAAGCAGTAAAATAGATGTCATCTTTCATTCCTCTTCCCCTTCCTTTCGCATTATCCAATGGGGTAGACCTATTTTCAAGGTTGGGAGTCCATTGGTCTCATAGAATGTATATGAAAATAAATATAGTATAAAGTAAATATAAAGTATAGTACAAAGTAAATAGAGAGAAGAAGTCGAGAATCATTATTAATCAAGGAGAAGCCTAAGCAGTAATGAAAACGCTGCAGTCGGGCATTCCATAAAAAGAAGTCCTACGTAGAACTTAACCGAGGCAGAATCTTTTCTGAAAAGTCTAGAAAAATCCAGTAACAAAACACTTTGATGCCAACAAAAATTTTTCAGCAGAAGATAGAGCATTATTCTTTTCCGAAGGAGCTGAAATCGTATCATCTAGCATTCCAATGAATGATTCAGCTGTTTAATTTATTAAAACGATAACGCGACCGAAAGTCCACATCATCCAAACAATCCAAATCAATCATTTGTTCTATCTGGATACACAAATCTTTTTTGTTATTTCCAACCTTTGTAAAACTTCGAGATCTTCTCAATCTTAAAATATATCCGCCATGTTTGTTTTCAACACAGAGCGCATTTGTCAAATGCAGTATCCGTGGAGTAGGCAATGAATCCTCTGAATTCGGGGGATCAGAAACAGGGGATTCAAATGAGCTGAAAGCCGCGGATTCTCGTTGAAGAATAAGAAAATGCTGATTCAAGGTTAGATTCGAGTATTAAAATCGTGGTGAATAGGGCCCTTAGTGTTGAAATTACAACGAGTTATCTATAAAATTCTAAAGAATCCATGGAAACTTTATTGGAGTTTGGTTCGTTTTGAGTCGATGTTCTTTTCGAAGCTGATTGGGAATAAAGTTCTCACCACTGCACCAAGAACTCAATAACATACCAATAAACTAACTGGATTTCATGCACCATTTCTTTAAGACTCTTTCAATGTATCGAAATTTTTATTTGGGACTCTTTCACTTGCAATATTAGGGTCTTTACCTAGTACAATATTTACAAATAGAGAAGATAAGTATTAAAAAATAACCACTCACTCATTAGTAGTTAGATGATAACTCTCTGACTAAAAGTATTAAAAATAAAAGGATTTTCTGTCAAGTCATTTCTTTCTCTTTTATTGCAAACTTAAAAAACTGACAATGGATTTGGACAAAAATATACAGTGAAATTTATTAAGCGTATAACAAAATAAATTTACAGGTAAAAGAAGGAATCTGTCTACAATGTTTCAGTTTGGGGAGGAAAACTTAAAAAGTCATCTAAGGAAGGTCCAGCTCGACCCATGGGATCCGAGGGAATCATCAGCAGATCCCCCACAAAGCAGAACAGAAGCAACCTGAAAAGGCAAAACATCCAACTTAGCAAAAGCGAGTATCTAATCAAATTAGGAAATTCTTATTGAGTGTACAACACACTCATGGTGGTAGACATGACTGTGCAACCATAAACAATACTTCCGGAATATTGAGGTGGGATTCAATTATTTAAAAAAACAAACTTTAAAACAGATAAAAGTATTAAATATTCATTACAGAAACGATATGAAATAGAATTCTATTTTATACATCAAGATCACTTAATTAAAAATCAAATTTGAAAGTGGCTTTTAACTATTTATCTATTTTCAATCAAAAGCTATTTGGCAGTAAAATTATTAATGTCCCATTTTATTAATAACTATAAATGAAAATATTATTTTTGTAACACAAACACACACAGATGATACAGATGAGAAAAGAAAAACATCTAAGCATTGATATGGAAGGCAACACAGCTGCAATTTGTCAGAAAGAAGTCAAAGGTCTAAATCCAGGTTCCATGACTTGTTTTCCACATTTAACACTAGATTTATGGACTAAGCCAATTTGGCTCATTAAAAACTCGATCAGTATATATAAGTAAAACTTTAATATCCCTTTTCAAAAACATACGTTGGTTTTTAGTTAAGTAATAAAATATATGTCAACTTTCATTCCTTTTCCCTTTCCTTTCGCATTACCGAATGGGGTAGACCTATTTTCAAGGTTGTGGGCACATTGGACTCATAGAAGGGTTTAACAGTGAATCGCATAACATGAAATTTATCAGTCCTATCAGGCCTGGGATATTTTCCAACTGGCTGAAGAGCTAAGAAGTCAATAGAGAGAAGAAGTCGAGAACACTTCCATTCCAATGACAGACATTTATGCTACGGACGCACGGAAGAATGGTCGAGTTCGACCATCGTGCCAAAGAAACAGATGTAGAAACCATTGTGCTCAATAGAATAGAAATGTTGGTGGAAAACGGGTTTCAAAAACAGATTCTATATGTCAAAAATATTTTCCATGTTTTTTTTATAATAAACATTTTATTTAAATTCATTTGGAACTCTTTTCTTTGCAAAAAACTTGAATTTTCTTATATGAGTCCAATGGGCTCACTTCAGTAAAAATAGGTATAGGATCAACAACCGTAAATCTAGTGTTAAAGCTACATCTAGAGGTGCGTGTTCTAAAAAATAACATCATCATCTCTATTTTTAATTTTTCAATTATTTATATGGCTGTTCGCTTAAAACCAAATGAAGATTTTTATCACTTAAAATTAAACATGAATATTTTTATAAATCATAATACAAGCTCAAAATTTCATAATTATTTTCAATATAAAAATGTTTTACTTTTATATGACTATTAAAAATGATCCAAGTTTAATTTGTAGTTGTGTTATTTCACTTGGGGATTGACTTGAAATTAGCTAAATACAGAGTTATGGATACAATACATTTACTGCAAAAACAGCAACCATACATTATTTTAAGCTTCACCAAAAGGTAAGATGGGAATCTTGGCAGAATAGGTTGGAATGAAATTAGGGGGGGGGGGGAGGAATTTTGCCCAATATTACACATATAATATATCAAAATTATTATACCTAAAATATCTGTCATTCCCCTTCTCATTCTTTATTACTGAATTAAACAACCATAAAATGTCAGATTTAAAGGAGCATTCACCAACTTCCATTCTTTGTACCTTTTTCCCTAAACTAATGCTAGAATAAATGCTCATTTTCTGCCAACTGGCCACATTTTCCAGTTGTTCCAGGAAAACAGTTCAGTCCTCCAATGTCTAAATGGCTGCTAATATGGCTTTAGAGCTAAATTAAACAATCAAAGTTCATTTCTGACCAGGTTTGGCATGATTTAAATCATTATTTAAATCAGTTGATTTTTTTTTTGAAAAAATCATTGATTTAAATCATTTTTTTTTTCACTTCTTTTAAAACCTATATTCCAAAGACAGGAGAATTCGGAATCCGTCAGCACAGTAATACCAATAAGTTAATAAGTATCAATAGATAGCATGTGTGCTTTCCAACAATGGAGGGGTTGTTATCAGAAAGTATGGAGTAGGGGTAGTACAATGATGAATTAGGACGGATGGAATTCATTTCATGTAATGGGAGGTAAAGAGAGTATGACAGAACTGGAAATCCAGTTGTCTACCCAATAATGAGAACCGTAGCTTCGTTTGCTGGAATGGAAAGACAGTTTTCTTCTTTTGGTATTGTTCGTTCTAGCCTTTGTAACCAATGAGGAGTGGATAAAGCATCGAAGCCAGTGTTTTTATTGAAACAATTAAATCCACAATTCGGTGCTTAAAAAAAAGTATTGAAATAATGGTGATTTGTTTTTTTAAATAAATAGTTTGCATTAAAAGAATATTTAATTGGTTCTTTAAATGGACATCCTATTGAGTTTGCACTATCCAATGACAAAATAATGGGATGTATTTAGATTAAAATTTATACATATAATTTTAGGTTATCAGATTATAGAATATACTACATAGATAAGATGTTACTTCTTATAACAAACTGTTCCATATATATTGCAAAAAATATAAAAACATAACAATTATTAAAATTTGAATTCAGAAAAAAATCGAATAAATCCGATTTAAATAAAAAAAAATCTGATTTTTTTTCCAACCCTGTTGTTCATCTGACTCATAATAAAGCTGTTGGTCTCGTGAGAAAAAATTTATGTAATCACTAGCTGTAGGGAGAAATTTGTGAACAAAGTGTGTAGCATTCAGTAAAAAAATCCTTGTCCTGTAAAAACGTTCATTTTTAATCTTTCTAAATTTAACAGTTCTACGTTGAACTTCACTGTTTTTTCAATGAAGTGACAACTGAAAGTGACTTAGGTTCTCTTATTGCCCAGTAACCGTGGGCAATCCAAAATAATAGTTACATATATTAAAAAAAATCTACAAACTGAATAGTCCTCAGTGAAGAAGAAATAACCTTTTTTACATAGCAGTGAAGGCAACTTAAAAATGAACAGAAATAAGCTTTTCTACTACACATCCTTTTGAAGCTGTCTGAGAATGAGTTGTGGCAACCATGTGAAGTCTTCATTCACAATAATTGAAAGAGCATAGCATCCCATCTCAATGTTATTTACTGCCATTTCTTGTTCAAAACTAATACGATCCTTTTATTGAACTAACTATTAGGATTTTTTTTTAAATTTGCAAGTAACAGTCTTAGGTTCTTCTTCAATAGTTGCTTAAACTGGGGCTGTTTTTGAGAAAATTATGCTATAAAACATTTCCTGGACGAGCTACCTACACGTCCAAATCAAGATAAAGAAATTGCTTTGCTACAAATCCATGAATTTTTCAGACCCATGAGTAGCCAAATCAAGTACGTTCTCTATTAATAAAATAATTAATAAACTAAAATAAATAATGAAAAAGTATAGATAAATTCCATCTTTGTAGATTAAAGAGAATGGATGACACATACATTATAAGCAAACCCACCTATTTTCAATGACTTCTTTAAACGAATCGTTTTCTGGAATTAAATCTCTGTAATTGTCATTGGAAAGAATAACACCTCCGTTGGAAGAAGCAAGCTGAACAATAAACCTGTCAAGAAAGTCAAATATCAAAATAAAAATTCCAATTTCAATTGACAAGCACTTTAACACACAAATGCTTTATTCTGAAATTTCAAAGCTAAACGCTTTTCGAAACGAATACAATCAAGTGAGAACAATTTGCACTTCCTATCAGTTTATCTTTGTTTATTCCCTACCTCTTTATAATATTGCTTCTCCCTCATTTCTGAATTTTCATTTAAGTCTGTTTTGGGGTATAGAGTTATTTGTTGGTGTGATTTAAATATGTATGTATATATATATATATATATATATATATATATATATATGTATATGTATGTATATATGTATATGTATATATGTATATGTATATATATGTATATGTGTATATATATATATATATGTATATAGATATATATATGTATACATATATATGTATATATGTATGTATATATATATATATATATATATATATATATATATATGTATATGTATGTATATATGTATATGTATATATGTATATGTATATATATGTATATGTGTATATATATATATAAGGAAAATTCTCAGGGGTTTTCAAATCTGAAGTCAAGGGTTAAAAATTCCCGCGTCCTTGTGCATTCCCCTTTTTAACCCCTCACCTTAATTGACCACTGGGGCTACCGTTGACGCCCTCAGAGAAGGGGCCTGACCCATTATAACTCTACATGGCCCTAGCGGACAATTTAGGAAATTTCTAAATAAAAAGAAGATGCACAATGTTGTTGGGTAGATATTTTCCCACAGATGTTGACCCAGATGTTAAGGGTCTTTTTACATATAACTTCATGCTAACTGACCCCTCCGTTTGTCCTGTCTCTATGATGAAGGGGGAACTCATCCTCCAATGTTATCTTAATAAAGGTCTTTTGCTAAATCGGTGTCATTTTTATGGCCATGACAGCAACCACCCATCGAAAAATCTGTCTCATTAATGATTTTGAAATGATTCACTTTTTCGTGCATAACACCACCCCAACTCTGCCAATTTTGTGAGTATCTAAAAAATACAATGAATGCTATGTTATGGAAGGCTGGAAGTCAATTCAGAAAAGATTATGCAAGTATCTCACAAGAATCTAAAAGAGAGAAAAATACAACTTGAATGTATGCTTTATGCCTTATGTGTACCTAAAATGAGAATCATATTCTGTTGACATCAAAAGCGAAAAAATATTTATCTGGCAGTTATCCAAAAATGTGTTGGCCAGTTTAAAAATGAATAGGTGAGTTTTAAGGATATTAGGGTTTTATAGCAATCCTTCGGGAGTTCATGTTGCTGGTTACAAAACCAATAACTATTAACTTGCTATTTCAAATTACAAAGGTGTATTTTTAAATGGAAAGGAGCTCCACAAGATTTTTTTTTTTAAAGCTCCATCTCCTTCATGCCCTAAAAGTTTCTGCCTTCGCAATTATGCAAAAATTTTTAAACTTCTCCTTCACAACATCTAAAGTAGATAATGTTTTTACTCTATTACCAAAAAGGACTAATAACAAAACAATTAAAAAAGGAAAATGTATATATTAGTTAAATGTGATTTTATATATTAAATTGCATAAGTATTTTCCTTTTCAGAAATTAAAGTATTCAATTAGTTTATATATTTCTTTTTTATTATCTTTATGTATTTGCTCTTTTTCCCGAACAAAAATTAAGGACTTTCTAAGGACCAAAGTAACTTTTTATAAGAACCTACTCAAAATACACAACATATCGACATAAACCCTATTTCCTCAGGAACCTATTTTAATGATTATGAACCGGATAAGGCATGTTCAATAAATGCCCTACAATATTTCAGAATTATGCTTTTAAAAATGCCTAAAATTTAATATAATTGACAAAAACTAATTTTGTTAAGTTTTTTGAGTGATCAAACTAAAAATAAATTGTGAATCAAAACAATACTATAAACAGTACTTTCTGACGGTTTAAAAACGACTCATATATATATATATATATATATATATATATATATATATACATATATATATACTAGCGGGTTATACCTGGCGTTGCCTGGAAAAGAAGAAAGTTTTAGACTCTTCTATTACATTGAATGCATGGAAAATTAAACTTCCAAAGCAACTGAAATAGCTACAAACCCCATCCTCCATGCTTCATTTAATTAAAATCTGCCTGACTGTTAATGGTTAGCAAAAGGTAGCTGACTTTATACTTTAAACCTTTTAAGTATACGAAAGAATATTTTTTTTGTAAATAAGAAAATTAAATATTAAATAAGTAGTAAGAAAATTAAATGTAAATAAGAATATTTGTAAATAAGAAAAAAAACTCGTCATATAAGAAAACTAATAGGAAATCACATGACGATGGCAGATCTCGTCGATGGAGTAATTGATCATGTTCCAATTAAAAAAATTATGGAGTTTTTAAAGACCTTTGACAAAAATTAAGTAGTTTTAAGGGCCCTTAAAAATGAAAAATAAAATTAAGGAGTTAAGGAACCGTGGCAATTTGTCCTACAAAAATCATGTTTAGAGTTTTATATGGGATATATCTAAGCAATGTTTACTCAGGTGTCTAAGACTAAAAATTATGAAAAATCGTCAATTTCATGCTGTTGATTTAATAATTTTAACAGTTTATTGACAATACGGGGTCTCTGACATTAAAACTAAATAAACCCCTAATACTGTAAAAAATCTTAGTAGCTTCCTCAAACTGAGTGACTTATTCCCAAACTGTTCGAAATTGAGTCACCGCCTGTCACATAAGTGGAAATTCTCAAGCCATTAAACTACAGTACAGAGACTTTAAGCTTTGAATAATCTACTGCAATTTTAGGCTACAAAGGTATTAATTATAAATTTTGAAGAACATGAATGCAGTCTGTACAACATTATAAAAACAACAAAATCAATGTAAAACTAAATTTTTTCTCCAGTTACACAGGAATTAACAGGTAGAGAAAATGTTGCTATTACTTTAAGAATATAGACAAAACTTCATTATTTCTTTAAAAGGATTCTTATCACTGACTAAGAGCATAATTGCTATTAAAAATTCAAAATTTGTTTAAAATTTATAAATTTTCTAACTTTTTATGATTATTTAATTTTTTCATAACATACAAGAATTAATTAAAATAATTAGTATATTATGTTTGAAATTATCGAAATAAAGTAGAAATTATATTTTATGCCTCTTTATTTTAAAGTTCTCCTGAGAAAATAATTTTTATCTGCTGTTGTTCATACAGGTAGAACAAATTATTCAGGAGCAGACATTTTTAATGAGATTCTAAATTGTGAAATAGAATTGGTGTTGGAAAAAGTTTCAAAACTTGTTTTTCTATTTAAATCACTAAACATATACATAAACTAATATACTAAATATTTGCTTATTAATCAATAAAACTCCTTAAAATTGCCAAAGAAAATTCTTAATTCGTTATAATTATGGACTTCATATAATTTTAGGTTTTTGATAGTGACAAGTACTCATTGTTTTTAAAATTATATATTAATATAACTACACATGTATTGTTTCTTTACATTCTTATTATTTTTAAACAATAAATTACCAAAAGTATCGAGCCATGTTATTATTATTGTTATGCTAGATATGACTATAGCATTTCAGAAATCTGTTACTAACATTAATTACATAAAAAGTTACATAAAAGATGAAGACAATCTTATAAATAGCATTCCTGAATATCAATAATAAATGTAAATAAAATAGTATAAAGTGGTAATAAGAAAATTACAATTAACTAGAATTAGCAATCATGTTTTCATTTTTTCTAAATTCTATGTAAAAAATTAGCAATACATTTTGAATTTGATTTTAAAAGAATGGACAAAAAAAGTGATTTTTTGAACATGAAAATACTCTAGCCCATAGGTTCTCAGTGGGGGGGTTGATGCTGAAGCTTTCCAGGGGGCGTTAGTGGGTTCAAAGGAAAATGAGGTGTTATAGCAGTCAAAGGGATCAGCCTGCAGACATAACATCCATAAATCATTAGAATAGTAGTGTATTTACTTTAATACCATAATTTCGCACTTATAATCTATGGACTACCTGTGTTTAAAAAGCAAATTTCTTCAGCCGCAGACTATCTGCTGGGTTCATTGCTCAAATCATCCAATTTGGAGGCAGGGGAGGGGAAAGCAGAATGTGCAAACAGCCGATGATCGAATGTAAACTAAAGCACAACTCACTAGACCTCAAGAAAACATTGTATGGTATCGGTAATAAACCATGAAAAAATACAACCCATAAAGCAGAACGAATCAGTAGTAGCCAGTAGCGCCATCTTAAATTGTGTCCTGGAGTACAGGAAAATATTGATAGTCACTATTTACCGAAACAACAAGTGGATGGTTTCAAGATCGAAGGTCATTTCACCAATAGGATCATTTGCAACAGAGTGTTTTGTTTTCAAAGTTTTGATTTGCAGTAATATTGATCATTCATTATGTTTTAAAACATTGTCGCAGTTTGACTGCTGATTTCAAGCAGAAAGTAATTCAGAAGGTCAACGAGAAAGCAGTAAGAAATAAAAAATATGAGAAGAAAGCGATCAGAATGCCGTGAATAAATAGAATGGCCAGCAGTAGAAGACGATTTACGTAGCTGGGTAACTGTAGGCGGCTCTGTTTCTTCCGTTAAAATGTGTCTCCGAGGCTATGGCAGAAGAAATGATTTCAAATTTTAAAAGTGGAATTAATGGAGTCTAATCCAGACATTTTGGCACTCTACTGTACTTAGGTTTTTATTCTTAAAGAGATTTAATATTGTCATACTAAAATACATATTTTTCCACATATTTTATCTAGTGGTGCAGACTACCTGATGATTTATGAAATTTTTTAAAGAAAAAATCGTGCCTGCAGACTATACGATGGTGCAGGCTATACGTGCAAAATTACAGTAGATAGATAGGCAGGCAAAATAGTGTATAAGCCAAGAAATTTTGGGACTTTTAAAGTCCTAAACTGGAAATTTGGCTTTAATATGGATCCATGAAACAGATTTAATATATTTGTTTTATGGCAACTTTTTATGACATAGGCAACAAAAAAGTTGTCAAATCGGCAAAAATTAACAAAACAGTTAAAGAAAAAACAAACAGTGAAGAACAAAAAAAGAAAATGTATAATGGCAAAAAGTAAATGAGATTTACTGTATTACCTGTCATCATAAGAAACAATACATTTCCCGTTGACTCTTCGAGAGGGAGTAAAAACAACATGTTGCTTTTTGGCAAGATCATCTAAAATTTCTGGATCTGTGGTTGGAAAATTTTTTCGATTGCAAAATCTGCGAAACCTTGGGACAAAAGCAGTCACTTGAGTATGCCCTCTGTTTAAAAAATAGTCGACAGCTAACTTGATGCCTTTGGCAGAAAAGGTGTTGGAAATTTTCCCATGCCTAAAAAAGATAAAATGAATAGAATAAAATTTATTATTGAAAATTGAAACAGCTCAATTAAAAATCCCTACATATGAAGTTAACTGTAACCAAAGTAAAACTATGATCTCAGATTAGCATAGGGACTTTTTTAATAGAAAAGAATACATTAAATCACTGAAATTATTTAGGAGTATTTAAATAATTATATTTTGTAGTTCCTTTCAGTCTAAGCACCATATGAATTAAACTATAAAATGGTCCTTTTGTTGAAATGAATGTGAAATTAATTGAGTCTAATCCAGACATTTTGGCACTCTACTCTACTTAGGTTTTTATTCTTAAAAAGATTTAATATTGTCATACTAAAATACATATTTTTCCACATATTTTATATAGTGGTGCAGACTACCTGATGATTTATGAAATTTTTTAAAGAAAAAATCGTGCCTGCAGACTATACGATGGTGCAGGCTATACGTGCAAAATTACAGTAGATAGATAGGCAGGCAAAATAGTGTATAAGCCAAGAAATTTTGGGACTTTTAAAGTCCTAAAGTGGAGATTTGGCTTTAATATGGATTCATGAAACAGATTTAATATATTTGTTTTATGGCAACTTTTTATGACATAGGCAACAAAAAAGTTGTCAAATCGGCAAAAATTAACAAAACAGTTAAAGAAAAAACAAACAGTGAAGAACAAAAAAAGAAAATGTATAATGGCAAAAAGTAAATGAGATTTACTGCATTACCTGTCATCATAAGAAACAATACATTTCCCGTTGACTCTTCGAGAGGGTGTAAAAACAACATGTTGCTTTTTGGCAAGATCATCTAAAATTTCTGGATCTGTGGTTGGAAAATTTTTTCGATTGCAAAATCTGCGAAACCTTGGGACAAAAGCAGTCACTTGAGTATGCCCTCTGTTTAAAAAATAGTCGACAGCTAACTTGATGCCTTTGGCAGAAAAGGTGTTGGAAATTTTCCCATGCCTAAAAAAGATAAAATGAATAGAATAAAATTTATTATTGAAAATTGAAACAGCTCAATTAAAAATCCCTACATATGAAGTTAACTGTAACCAAAGTAAAACTATGATCTCAGATTAGCATAGGGACTTTTTTAATAGAAAAGAATACATTAAATCACTGAAATTATTTAGGAGTATTTAAATAATTATATTTTGTAGTTCCTTTCAGTCTAAGCACCATATGAATTAAACTATAAAATGGTCCTTTTGTTGAAATGAATATTTTTAAACATTTCACAAGCTTGTTTTAAAATTATTTAAATTAAAAAAAAAGGGAAATATTTACCTTTTTTATGTTTAAATTCTAAATTTGCTGTTACATTTTGCTAATTTACTTTTTAGAATAGCTTAAAATATATATATATATATATATATATATGTGTATATATATATATATATATGTGTGTGTGTGTGTGTAATGGACAATTTGGCCCATCATAAAAATCCACATTGACTTGGGTGCAGTCATAAGTAAAAATGCAGCTGAATGAAATAAAAATAGGCTTTTGGATGATGAGAAATGCAGTTTACTGTAGCATCATCTCCTGCAGGCTTCTGGGGTGAAAAACACATCAGAATTTATAGGTGTGTGAGCCAGCCACTCAGGGTTATTAATACAGACATGCCAACATTCAGACATCTCTGTCAGGAGCAACAATGCAGTTTTAAACGTGATATCCACAAAGTACATGTATATGCAATCTATATACATAATACACAAAACAAAATAGCCCAAACAAATTACACATAATTATATATTTTATTGGTTTGTAAATTAAAATTGAACAAATTAAATTAAAATTCAGTTTGGTTTAACTGCACAATACTGAAAACTGTCTCATATGCAACATTACTGTGTAGAAAGAGGAATATATTCAGCCTTATTTTTGGCAAGACTCTGTATTGGATTACTAAATTGTGATCTTTCGGTTATTCAAAAAAATTTTTAATTTCCAGAGTTCTCAATTTTTCTCATTTCTTTGGAGTCGTCTGCATGCCTGTTAATAGTTAATCACGAGGGAAACAAAACTAATTATATAAAGTGTTACATGAGAAGTGCTGATTGAAGCAAAAATTAATTTTGGTGTTTGTGAGCTAGCCAGGTTAATGGAAGAAACAAGACATTCACCAAGTTTTGCCAGATAAAGATAGAATTGCCCGAAAATTATTTTAAGATAAACTTATAATTAAGTTGGTTAGTTTTTTATGTCTACCATATTGCATAAAAAATCCCCAATTATCAGGAATTAATTCTACATTTTATACCATATCCAAGAAATTTTAATGCTAAAACAATGAAAAACACGTTAAATATAGAAAAATTATTTAATGATAATATTACCTATTAAAAATATTTACAACTGTTTCTTTGGTACTACATTAGCTATTGATTTTGCTTTCTTTAAAAATTTAGAATCAAATGTTGTTGTCCACAAATCAACAAGTTTTCAATTGTTTCATTTGCTATTGATGGATGAAAATATGTGAAGAAGAATCTGAGAGCTTCGTCTATTTACCCCATTTGTCCCTTCTTCCAGAACTGAGGTAGGGATTTTTTCTTGTCCCAACTTGATAAAGCTAAAGAAAAATGAGTGCAAGCAGAAAATTTAATGAAATATCCCTTTGCAGTTTGTACCCTGTCGAAAATTCCAGGTTCAATCCCAGCAGGTTATAAAGATTTGAACAAAACTCAAGCCTCTTCTTCAGATGAATTTTCAATTTTGTTCGTCGAAACTTTATAGATTTAACACATTTCTTTATACGACATCTAGTTATAGTCTAATGAACAACACTTAGTGCTAAATTGCTCATATTAATAACAACTTTCTGTATCTATATAATTTACCAGCAAGTAATGTTGTTAGTAATATAACACCCAGAAATATTTTTAATTGCCATACACTATATTCAGAGCAAAGAAAACGAAAAATAAAATCTAGATTTGAATTTTCGGGGAATTTGAAAATTTAAAATAATTCCAACCATAAAGTAATTTTCTGAAATTCATCTTCCTGAAATCTTAGTTTGGCCCAAGATTATTTTTTGGTGTATTAAATAATTCATTAAAATGAAATAATACAAAGCTTTTAAATATTTCTTGCTTGCTTTCAGACCAAATAATTATTTCATCAGCATTATTCGTTGTTTGGGCAAAAAAGACGTAGAAGTTAGTTACTAAGTCAGTTTTTGTTCACTAAAACTAGAAATCTTTCCCAATAGCTAAGAAAACACTTTAGATCTTGCAGAAATTGAAAATAAAAGTTGCACTGTACAGCTGTGTCTCTTATAGAGAAGGCATACTTACTCCATAGCAACATTAGAACCATCTATGACAATGGGTCTCAACGAGCGAACGGATGGCAATGGATCTTCAATAATAAGTACATCCTCTGCTTTTTCTTTTGTTGAGCATGAAGAAGGTTCAACTTCTTTAAACCTGGCTTTCTTTGTTTTGTGCAGTGGTATAAATTCTTGTGTCAAATTTACAACTGTTTTCCTTTTCTAAAATATAATGAAAAAAGTTATTCTTAGGCATAAAATGGAATCAACTGTGTACTTAGTATCTAAGCAAAACTCTATTGATTTATAAATCAAGGTTGGGTTTTTGATGTCACGAGTGTTTAAACCCCATATTAAGGTATCTTCTTTAAACATTGAAACTAGTTCATGTTTTTACATTTTTAGATTTATTTTTCATATTATCATAGAGAATGGCACTTAAAAAATTGATTCCTGGAGAAGTTTTTATAAAATTTCTAATAAATGAAGAAAATTTAGCAAAAAAATTGGGGTTTTTCAAAAGGTCTCATTTTTAAAAAAATTGAACTTTTTCAATATTTTTTGATGCAACACATTTCTTATACACTGGACTAGTGAATCCCCTCAAATCTTTGCTTAATTTACATTTGGTAAAAAATGTTGGTCCTTCAAAATCATACACATTGAATTTTTAACGAATTTTCATTACCTTTACATCTAACTATGAGTGTAACACCATTAAAAATTATCCAAATTTAAAGTTTTTAGGTCATTTACTAGTAAATACTATCAAAAGCATTCATAATAATTTTCAGCACAATATTTTAAGAACTATATGAGAAATCACATTTCAAGGTTCAACATTTTATTGAAAATACTGTTCTGAGAAAAACGTATTTGAAGTTTATGAAAGCAACTTTAACTATTAAAAAATTAAAATACAGGTTTAAAATTCCCCACACTTTCTTGCTTCAAAACTTTCTAATTGCCAAGTTGCTAATTATTAAAAATGCTAGAAAAATGTTTAAACTCATCTTCATGAAATTTTAAAAAGTTTTGTCCAAAAAATGCTCTATAAAAGGCTTTAAATTCACAACTTCCGGTTCCGAAATCGCTACTTCTGTTTTGTTTTGACAGCTGTCACTGATGTTTAAACAGCTGTCACTTTTCTTTAAAATGTCGTAAAGACAAAACAAAAACAGATTTAGAAGCCTAAAAGTTGAAATTTTACAAGAGAAATAAAAAAAATTATGATTTTTGGCAAAAAATGATGTTTTTAACGTAGACGGATACCTTAACAGAATTAAAGTGTCAAAAACTCAACATCTTAAGTATGTTACTTAAAATATATAATACAATTGGAAAATAATTATGTAATCAATGTAATTGTATTCTATGCAATTAAGAGTAATCACCAATTACTTTTAATTGTACCAGTAAGAGTTTAAATATAGAATGAAATTAATATTACATCTTGGAGTACAATTAAAGTAATTAAAATTATTTCAAGCTTATAAACAGAATTTGCTACTCATAGATAACAATTATATTTGCATGTAATATCATAATCAGAGTGGTTTAAATCTTTTAATTTGACTTTAAAAACCGAGTAATATATTTTTAACTGAAATATAAATCTATTAACAATTTTGGTCATTTATGAATATCTACCCTGAGCTTTGAATGTACATAATTATACATGATCATAAAAATTTAGAATCGAGCATGTTTCTACATTATAAAAATACCTATTCTATCCAACTGATTCATCTCTAGGAAATAAATAATAAATTGTAGTTAATAAGTGATAAAATAATTTAATAATTAAATAGTAAATTGTTCATAGTAAAATAGTACTCTAGAAAAATGTTTGAATAGCTAACTAATATATAGCAATGAATAGCTTGGTATTACCTAATTTTATTACAACAGAAATTTTACAAGGCTTTTGGCATGGAGTATAAAACTTTTTCATAAATACATCAGAAATGTTCGTTGATCATTGATACATTAGCTCTACTCTCTCAGGGTTCCCACTCTTTTTCCAGAACAAAAATTAAGGACTTACTATGGACCAACTTTTTATAAGGGCCTACTTGAAATACACAGCATAACAACATAAACCCTATTTCCCGAGGAACATATTTTAATGATTATGAATCAGACAAGGCATGTTCCATAAATGCCTTACAATATTTTAGATTTAAGTTTCTAAAAATGCCTAAAAATTAAAGTAGGATAAATCAATTTAACAAAAACTAATTTTGAAAAATGTACATCTTAAGTTTTTTGAGTGATCCAACTAAAAAATTGTGAAAAAAAAAAACATTATAAACAGTACTTTCTGAGGGTTTAAAAATGACTCTGATACATACATTATATATATATATATATATATATATATATATATACATATACTAGCTGATTATACCCAACATTGCCTGGGAAAGAAGAAAGTTTTAAACTTTTATTACATTCAGTGCAAAGAAAATTAAACTTCCATGAGTAACTGAAATATCTACAAACTACCCATGCTACATTTAATTAAAATTTGCATGACTCTTAGCTATTAGGAAAGGGCTACTGACTTTATACTATAAACTTTTTCAGTATGCAAAAGATTATTTATTTGTCAAATAAGTGTAAGAAATTGATTGCATTCCAATTTCAAAATCAAGGAGTTTTTAAGGACCTTTGACAAAAATTAAGTAGTTTTAAGGGTCTTTAAAAATGAAAGCTAAAATTAAGGAGTTCTTCAAGACTTTTAAGGACCTTTGGAACTGTGTCTCTATATGTAATATAAATGTTGCCAATACAGTAATATGTATATCTAAGTAAAAAACTAGAATAATAAGGGACCCTTTATTGGTTGCCCAAACTAATTTTGGTGAAAAATTCTTACTGATTCTCCTGTTGTGCTGGAAACTTCACATATCTCTACATCTTCTACAATATCTGCTTTCTTAACACTTTTATTCTTTGTTTCTGAAGATTCAATGATACATACAGAATCATCGAGAGCAGAGTCAGGACTCTCATCAGAATCATGTCCTGCTTCATCTTCACTGTCTGATAAAGTTATAAGGACAACATTTTCTTTGCATTCAACCTTCTCATTACTCACATTCGCTCTTTTTGATAAAAATTTCTAGAAAAAAAAATATTATTATAATTTGACTAAGAAAGATAATTTTATAGTTTTATACAAGAATACCCTTTATTGAACAACCATGAAGAACACAAAGAAAAAGCCTGAACAGATTTTGAGTATTAATTTTGTTTGAGATAGAAAAATTTCCCACTACAGTCCTTGACTATAGAACAAGCATTTTGACCAGACATAACTACACTGTGCACAGGATTGGAAAAAAAATCATTTTTTTTTTAAATAAAAAAATCAGATTTACGTCCACGTGATGTGTGTGTTCCGTTTTCTAATGTTTTGCTAATCAGTGCATGTTTAAGTGGGAAAGATAAAAAGTTAGTAATAAGTTGTTTTCATCTTTCCTTTATAGAATACATAATTATCCAGAATAAAAAGTGATTATTTTCTTACTTTGACACGTTCTCTGTTGTGTGTTTCCCCGATTATTGAAACGAATATAATATCAGACTCAGACTCTGCGGATGTTGCTAAATTAGGCATCTGTATTTTGACATTAAAACGCTTATGCAAACGTTTCTTACACTTTTGTAATATTTTATGTTCTTTAGCTGTTATTATGAGATCTTCTATTTCGTGGTCACACATTTTAACATTCAAACATTCCAAAACATAAACATTAACGTTAGTCTATAGAAACAAGATTATCTACGTTATGAAACAGCCAGACTGCTTGCACAAGCGCATGGACATTTTAAAAATCGAATTTAGTGTCAAATTTAATGATAGGCGCATGACGTCATAACCCGCAGAAATTGCACTCCAACATCTTCGTAGGCAAAGCATTTGCGTTTCTTACAGATTGTGTTTTAATTTTTAAGAATTATCTGAAAATGACAACAATCTGTCGTGCATATGGCTGTACTAAGTGTCACAAAAAGGATGAAAATATTGGATTTTATTTCTTTCCTAAAGAACCTACATTGCAAATGCTTTGAATAAAAGCTTCCAAAAGGCAAGACTTGACTGTAAGCTCTTTGAGAATTTAAGTTAAACATTTTCAGAAAGGTAATAAAACATTTACCTTATTAAAACATAATATATTATATAAAATTATTATACTCTAAAAAATTTTCTATTAAAACAAAGTATTTTAATATTTCTAACATATTTTCCATACTTTTGAGAGAAATAATGTATTTTCAGATGTAATTATTTTTTGTCCTTAAAATGATCCCGTTTTGCATGTTTTTATTATATTCTAATTTTTGTAATATTTATTGTGTCTATTAACATAACTACTTTGATTATGATACATAATAGTACTTAGTAAAGTGTTTAATTTTCCAAAATTTATATAAATTTGTAAGTGCTAAAAAATTTATTTTGAATTACTTCGCCGATTTCTTATGTTTTCTTCCCCTTTCTTCTCTTTATTCTTTAAAAATTTATTATTTAGTTTAATATTCATGAATTTCATTTGTTATTAGAACAAATTAATATATGTATATTTTTAAACTTTTACATTTTACAAGGTTGTACTTAGTATCATAGTGCTGTATTTCCATGAAACATCTACTCTTTTGATTCTGTGATGTTTAGAAATATGTTTAGTTATTCCTGTTTTCCTTTTTTAATAAATACATTTAATGCAGATAAACCAAGTCGTAACAAAAATCGTCCGGATTGTGTTCCAATATATTCAAATTCAATCATCTCCCCCCCCCCCCAAAAAAAAAAAAAAAAAAAAAAAAAAAAAAAAAAAAAAAAAAAGTTCTGCTGTATATGAGTATTATGAATCGGAGTATTAGGCTACTAGTTTTTAGTAATCCAGTGCAAGCCACGTTTTCGGTTTTCTAAGCTTTTTATTCAACGTAACAGTTCAACACCGTAACAAAGGACTGACAACAGAATAAGTACAATTCTTCAACTTCCAAAATGCGCTGTTTCAACTTCCAAAATTATTAGATTACGTGGTTGGAAGATACAACAATGAGAAAAGAATGAAGAGATTGATAGAAAGATGTCTTGGTCACAAGGTCAACAAAGTATGATAGTTAAAATGTGTCTTTCTTATTTGTGTGTTTATCAAATTTGTAGTGATTTAATGCATATATCTGTGTGATATACTTCAGGATCAACACTTGTTCAGTTGGAAGGGCATCTTGTACGAATGTGAAATTTATGAAGGGGATACTTTTACGTGTATAAAATTTCTTAAGCGACCAGGCCACTTTCCTGATTTCGAATTTTGTGAAGAAACTGTGTGTACAGAGTAAAATTTTGTGAAAAGACCTCCATTTTTTTAAAATTTAAATCATTTAAATTTTTAATTGATGAATTCTGAATATTGACTGGATTTTTTAACTATAGTAATAACAAAAACAATGTATGAATGGTAGTTGAACAGATACAAAAAAATCTTGAATTTTTCAAGAAAGTTGCTGAATTTTTATTTCTGATGAATTTTAAAATAGGATTTAGATTTAGATTTGATACATTATAGAACCTGTATGTAACTCCAAAAAAATATTTTTTAATTGATATATTTCACTCTGACATTTTGAGCTGAACATCACTACCACTGAATGAGAATTCAGAAACGTTTATAGCTTATTATAAGTAACAAAGTATAAATACCCTAACTCTAATCTAGAAAAAATCATTAAATAGATTTGACGAAAATATCAAAAAAGATTAAATGCATGTAATGATGTTTGAACGTCAAATGAGTTTTAAAATAAATTGTCTTGAGTCAAATTTCATTTATATTTCATGCTTTGGTTTATTTTTACTTGAGTATCAACATTTTTTGCGCCAGACCTTGTTCATTGCTTCGCATGTGTTGCTTTGTGCGCGCGCTTCTCCATTTGATGGTAATTTTTGGAGCGGATATATCTCCAGTAGTGAAGGTAGCATATTTGACAAGGCAACGGTTCATAATGAATAACGATTGTATATCAAGCTGTCAGTTACAGTAATGAAAAAATAAAAGGAATGGAAATATAAATATATAAAAACGCAATGTAAGCAAACAATTTAAAAAATAATACAAGATTGGAACACACGAATAAAAAGTGGCTAAATGCAATTAAATAAGAATAAATGTGGTTCAATGTGACTTAAAAATATAGTTAAGCGTCTATTACGAATAAAAACTGAGATGAGAGTCGCACAGAAACGTAAATTGAATTTAGGTACACTACCAGTCAAATTTTAC
The DNA here is from genome assembly GCA_032207245.1 of Pardosa pseudoannulata. NCBI lineage: Eukaryota > Metazoa > Arthropoda > Arachnida > Araneae > Lycosidae > Pardosa > Pardosa pseudoannulata. The sequence continues at coordinate 188,953,958 of CM063508.1, forward strand.
AGGAATGTGTGGTGTATATAAATTTCCTAATTATACGTAAATTTATTAACAGAGTCAGGGGGCGTCACCCAGCACGTAGAAAAATGTTATGATGGATAGACGACGAACTGTAGCTTTTAAGAAGCATAACAAAGCGTAGAAATATTAGAAAATTTACAATTTTAAGATAAAAACTGAAAATTTAAGTAAGAGCGACGCTCTAGTTCTCATTCTGAACTCTGGATCAGCAAAATCGTAGTCTGGCAACTCAGCAATAATCGCGTTAACGCGATTCCTAACGTTAATATTCCTAACGTTAAATTAACGTTATACACTTAATATTCCTAACGTTAGGAATATTAAGTAAATTTAAAAAATATATGAAATTTTGAGAAACAGTTCTTTAATAATTGGTAAAATTAGATTACACCTGAAAATATCATAACGAGGGTAACGTGGAGCCTTGACAATAGAGAAAGTGCATGTTTGTAAACAAATACGAGTGTTGGTTACAACTCAACATTTCGTTACAAAAACATTGCTTGTTTTCATTGTATGTTATGAGCTTCGGTAGGGATCCCGTATACAACAAAACTAAATTTTATTTAAGGGAAAGGGAAGGAAACATCAGAAACTGGCCAAGTAATTCATAAATAGATTTTTTAGCACTCACAAAAGTATATATTTAAAAAAAATTAAACACTTTGCACAGTACTATTAAGTATCATAATCAAGGTATAACTATTTTGATAACGTTAAAGGCACAATAAACTATTACATAGGTAAAAATCTAATAAAAATGTACAAAACCTGATCATTTTAAAAACAAAAAATAATTAAATCTATAGGAACAGTACTTCTCACAAAAGCATAGAAAATACATTAAAAATATAAAAAAGCAACTTAGTAATAAAAAAAATTCTTAGAGCATAATAATTTTATATAATCTATTACATTACAGTAAGATTAACCTTTTATTACCATTCTGAAAAGACCGAACGATGGCCTATTGGTTGGGGTGCTGGCCTTCCATACCGGAGTTCGTGGGTTCGAATCCCACAGTGGCATGGATGTTCGTAGCAGTCCGGAATTGGCTTTAAGCTGTAGGTCCCGGTCTCGTTAACCCTCGTGTTGTAAAAAGTAGACCGTAGCTCTCCAAACCAAACCAAACCATTCTGAAAATGTTTGCCGCACTTTCATGAAGAAGAACTTGGAGTCAAGTCTTGCCTTTTCGAAGCTTCTATCCAAAGTATTCGCAATGTAGAATCTTTAGGAGAGCAATAAAATCCAATATATTCGCCTTTTTTGAAATGCTTAGTACAGCCATACGTATAACCGCGTGCTACCATTTTCAGATAATTGACAAAATGAAAACCCCAATAACAAGCACCATCCGTAGGAAATTCAAATGTTTTGCCAACGAGGAAATTGAGTTGCCATTTTTGCTGCGCCTGGCGTCATGCGCACATTCTCTTATATCTAAGGATTTTGTTTTGAGAAACCTCGAGGAGTTTCGATGTTGGAGGGAAATGCATATGACCAGACTGGTTCGCCATAGCACGCTCGTGGTGGTATTACACTTTTGCAAACAAGAGTCTTAAGCCGAAAACTCAAGTGAGGAGAGTATATCCAAAAACGAAGATCATGAAGATTCTCAGTCATGAGTTTTTCAATATATTTTCGTGTGCGACCTCCAAGTAAGCCGCTTGTCGATATAAGAGCCTAAGTATTTCACTGAGTCCTCCCAGTAAATTGAATCGTTATTAAGGTAAAGCAGAGGCGGAGTTTTATAGGTACGCGAGAAAAATATGGCAGGGCATTTAAAAAGTATTAATTTTGATTTTCCATATGTGGAGCCACAGTTCCAGATCATTGAGATCATGTTGAATATAGACCGGAACAGAATTAATATACTAAGCCTGGGTGTAGAGGGGCTTGTCATCCCCGTACAGGGCGATATTGGTGTATTCAAATTGTGGAATATTATTAATATATAAATTACATAGAGTGGGGCCAAGGAGCTCCTTGGCCCCACTCTATGTAATTTATATATTTACATATAAGGCTGACTCCCTAGGGAGTCAGCCTTATGGGACTCTAGCAGTACGTAACAAAACTGATGCTTCGAGAAATGAAAGATTGATTATTTGAGAATGAGAGAATCGATGAACGCTGTTAATTCAGACAATTCGATTTTCTGAGCATAACAGTCTAAGAAAAAGTGAGAAGTTCTGTATAACAAATATCATTTCAGACATATCAAAGCAATGATTCCCACATTCTAACAAGAAGACAAAGAATAATTTTAAAAGTGAACATTTTTACATATAGGGTTCGATATATAGGGATTCGAAATGACTTTAAAATAAATATTAGAAGTTGCACGAGGAACATTTAAAAATAATAAAGCGTAATTTAAGTTACCCTCGCTAGCGAGCTCTACGACTCGAAGCAACTGGTGAGTTGTACTATGAGAGCTACGAAAGCCAAATTGCTCTGGAATAAAAATGTTATAACAAGAAAGAAAATATTCAAGACGATTGCTGATAATTCATTCTGCTAATTGCTGCGACAGCTCAATAAACTGATTAGACGATAACTATCTGCAAAGGTAAGATTTGCTGAAGGTTTTGGAATGGGGCTTACCACCGCTGCCTTCCAGAAGTCTTGGAAGCATGCTAATTTTAGAATAGCGTTAATAATGGCCGTAAATTAAATAATAACATTTGGTGGAAAATTTTGATAGCTTTATTGGAAATTAAGACCTGGGGCTTTAGAATTTTTAAGATTTTTAATGGCATCCAACACCTTAGTTTGGTAGAGGAATTTCGTGCAGCAGAAATAATACTCTCAGTGAGAGTTTTTACTGCATGCTCAATGCAATTTTGAGAACGAATAGTGGGAAAAATTAAATGGGACCCATCAAGAATGTCTTAGAATTTTTGCCAATTAGTAAAAAATATGGGGTCGAAATGCTGAAGCTCAGAGCTCAAATCCACTGTCAGTTGAACTGACAAATGGTCAGAGTAGAAGAAGAGATCCAGGATTTCAATGTTAGAATTTTGAGGGATATTTTTGAGTAGAGCTAAATCAATAGTAGAAGGCCGAGTATGAGCGACAAAATGAGTGGGGAAGAAGGGGGATGCAGATTGACATCAGTGCGAGAATTTAGAAAATTTAATAAATATTTGCCAAATTTGTTAGCTCTAAATAAAGCAATTCCACACCAAAAAATATCGCCAGTAAACAAGGGAGCACCCTGAACTGCAGTTTCACCAAGGGTTGCACAAGGAGTGCAGGACATCAAAATAATATATATCAAAATATAGACATGGATTCCTTGGGCATGAAGAGATCAGGAGAAAAAAATTAGGTTGACATGTTTAGAGTTTTATTGCCAAGTTAGCGCATGTACCCTGTTCTGTTGTTATATCTTGAGAATATATTACGTAACACCTGAAGATGAATGTGGCATAATTTCTTAATTATACCTCACGACTAAAATGTCCTTCAAATTAGCATTCTTTAAATAGTATTAGTAAACAGAAGAATTGTAATGCCCAAAATATAGTTACTCCCAAATCCATTAAAAATTTCTTAAAATTTGTTCATTTATATCATTTTTACGGTATTAACAATGGAAGTACATTTAGAATAATGATTGAAATTCAATACCATTTAAAACAGTTGACAATGAAGAAACTTTAAACGACACAACCAAATCGTAGAGGCTCGCAAAGAATGCTCGCTGTTTGTTGTCTAGGAAACATGAAATTGTGATGGCTGAGCGATCTGAATGAGAACATCGCTTTTTGATCACAAGATTTCAGGGGAAAATTATTTATTGTGTTGGTTCCATCTATTATGTAATACATAAACTAAAACTGTAAGGCGATATCACGCAGCAGGACACAATTTATTACAATTCTGGCAAGGGCAATTTATTGTTTGTCTATAGAGCAATTTGTCACAACGTCACGAACTACTATAATGCTCCTACCATTCATTTTCATGTTTACAACAGCCAATAGACAAACAATAAACCACCCTTCCCTTTGAAACTAAAGCCTTCAGAGTTGTCATAAGTTGAGATGTGTCCTACTGCGTGAAATCGCCCTGATTGGCTGTTGCAAACAAGAAAATGAATTTGAAGGACATTATAATAGTTCGTAACGTTGCGACAAATTGCTCTATTCAGTATATAAACAATGAGCTTGGGCAATTTTTGTGCCATTTCTGATAAAATTTCATATACCTTTGGGATAATTATTTTTAATTAATTTTTCTTTTTATTAATTTAATTGCCAATTTTTACCATCATCCTTTTTCAATTTTTGTAGTTTAAGTTTTTTAAAATTAATTTTTATCCTTGTCAACTTTCTTCATTCTTCTTATGAATGTCCATAATGCGTTATAAATAGCTGAATAAAAAATACTTCAGAGAAATACCACTATATGTAATAATTTAGGAATTTACGGTACATATGCTCACTACACGCCGCTGTATTTTACACCAAACTTTGCGAGTTTTTACGGGTTCGCCAAGTGAAGTGGGTAATAACAATGTAATTTTGTTTTCCTTGACATCAATAAAGTCTATTTCGGTTCATTTTGATCCCTGAAGAGCATGCGCAATTCTCGTCTACTGTTTCTATCGTTAGCTAAATAGTCGTGATCATACTCTATGGTCGGGATTTGTTTATCTCACAAGGAAACGGAAACGGGTAGTTGGGAAAGGGAATTGTCGAACTAAAGGTTTTGTAATCAGAAATATATATATTAAAATTAAACTTTTTCAAATTAGTTTTTCCATAAAAGGTATGGAACCAAAAATACGATGACTTTAATCTTTGCATGTAGACACAATATTTATATTTATGGTCTTACTTTATTTATTAAAGTGTTTGGTGGAACTCCCACTAAATAGTGGTATGTAAACATACGTACGTACGTCACTTTATTCTCATGATTTAAAAAAAATCGCTACATATGTTTTGTGATAATAGTTAGATAAGAACCTGTTTGTTAACCTTATAGCAGTTTCTTTCGTATGGTGACTGAATCTGTATTTTATATAACGGAACTTTGTTTTTTTTTTTAAATAAAGTAACAATATGTGTTTTTAAAATGTCATGTGATTCTCTTCCTGCGATCTTTACTGTTGTGGAGTTACCTTAAATAATTCCTTTATTTGAATAGATTGCATGTTATTTAATTTTTAATTTATTTTGTCTGCAGTTGTATTAGAAACATTGTAAAGGCAATAAGGTTTCAGTGAATAATACTACGATATAAAGTTAAGTATACATTGAAGTACTTTTAAGTATCAAGAAAACATGAAATTATGGACGTAGTTGTTTATTGTTTCAAAATAAATTTATTTTAAATGGACAAATAAAAGTAAAATGATTCATGAATGTAAATTATTGTTGACTGTAGTTTATGAGATTTAAGTCACTTATAAAGTTCGAGAATACTCAAAAAGTTATGAAATATTTATTGATTTTTTAATAATTTTTGTAAAATCAGGTCGTTTTGTTATTACCTTTAATCAGTGCATACCAAAGAAGCTTATATCTTTGCCAAAAGCTGAATTTTCTGTAAATAATATTTATAACTGCATTATTTTTAGAACCAGCCAATTTCAGCAGTTTGCATAAAATATATTGTCAATCATAATTTCATGAAAAACACTGATAGTCTCTACCTAACTGTGTGATTACAGTAAAATCATATTAGTAAAGTTGTCAGTTAAATGCCTTAACATTTACTGTTCATTATTCATATAGTTTTACACTGTTACAGCAGTCTTATTTTTATTAGTAAGTTTGCATATTCTGATGTCTTCTTAATAATTTCTTTGTTGTAATCATGTTAATAACATATGTGATAACGCTGATTCTCAAGAAGCAGAGTTGTTAGGTTTTTGACCTGCGATCGTTTTATCCAGTTTAACCATGGTTTTATCTGTCTTGTCAAAAACCTGCTTGTCAGAAGATGTCAAAAGCTTGTAAAATTTTTAGTTGTTTTTACAATCATGGTTTCCGCGCACTTAGAAAGTCATGGAAAATCATGGATTTAGACAATGGATTAATTTTGTCATGGAAAGTCTTGATTTTTAAAGTAAAATGAGTAAAATTCATGGAAAGTCATGGATCCGCTAAACTACCGATTAAAAAAATGCATTGAATTGTTTAATTCTATTTTTAATTGTCATTTGGCTGAAATTTCTGAGTTTGGTATTTATGTATTATCCTATTGACCCTATTGCCAAGTAAAATTTGTTCACCAAAGAAACTCAAAGCAAGAAAGCTTAATGGGTGGGTAAATGTATATTATTCTGGTTTTTTTCTTAAATTGCAGATTAAAATTTTATTAATATAATAATAATTAGTTTTTAATAAAAATTAGTTAAGATTTTTGCCCAAAATATAAGTTTATCTCTAGGGATATTGTATATAAACATTATAGGGTTACATTTGGCTATTATTCATGGTCACCTGGATAATACCAAAGTACACTGAATTCAAATTGGAAACATTTTGATTGAAAAATGGCTATAGGATTAAACTTAGGTATGCAGATACAACAATTTATTTTTATGTATGTGAGTTTATTAACACTTATAAAGTAAGTTTATAGTTTTTTTATGATAAAATTCTTGTAATTTCTCTAAAAGCATATATTTTATTTGTATGTACATCAGAAGTTTTATTCATATATACTTTAACGAAAGCTTTTTAAAGTCATGGAAAATGATCTGTTAAATCAGGGAAAGTCATGAAAAGTCATGCATTGGAAAAATTTTATTTTGGCAGATACCCTGTAGGTTTTTGACCTGCGATCATTTTATCCAGTTTTAACCATGGTTTTATCTGTCATGTCAAAAACGTGCTTGTCTGAAAATGTCAAAAGCATGTAAAATTTTTATTTGTATTTACAATAAATTTAAGCAAGAGTAAGCCATTCACTGTGATATATTATTATTAACTAGCTGCAAGTACCCAGGTTTAAAATAAGTTTTTCTGTAGAAGCTTACACATCCTCACCCTTACCACACTCTGCGGCATGAATGACATGTTGCATCAGCTTTTTCACAATTAAACTTTTACCATTGCATAACCTGGATGTATCAATATTTTGAATCAGCATTATTGGACCTGGGCTTGCAGTTTTCAGTTTTCGAGACCAAGGGCCCTGCAGGTGTGAACCCCATGTCTCCTTCAGATGATTGACCTTACACAGAACCCCCAGTGTTGAATTCCTAAGCATGCTCGGTCCTCCGTTTGTCTATCCACTGAAGGGATCAAAACCTCAGTCAACCTTGTCCTGCCTGAGCATCCAACCTCAGACCTGCATCGTGGGAGCGAGAAGCACTACCCTGACACCATCGGGCTTCCAATAGTTTTAATAATACATTTAAAATAACATACCTAAAACTTTGGTTTTTTGACGGTTTTATCCGGTTTAAACACATATCATGTCAAAAACCCAACGCCGTTGAGAAGTATTCTCTATCAGTCATGCTATCTTTTATGTCAATTTATGAGAGTCGAGACAGATGTGTTTTTCTTGTGGATATACAGATATTTGTAGTTTGGTACAGGCAGATTTATGTGATTTGCTTTGTTCATGTATGACCGCAAATCAAATATTTTCCTTATTGATATGCGTGAGGTTAAAAAAGTGATACATCGAGCCTAGTTTCATATTTGAATTTAATAAAGTAAATATGTTTTAACATTTCCTATATATACCACACAGAAAATGGATTCATTCTATCCTTTAAAATGGCCAAACATGAGAGTGCTGCTCTTTGGTACTGGAGTTCATGGGTTCGAATCCTGCTGCTGGCATGGATGTTTGTAGCCGTTTGGAAGCTGCCATAAGCAGTAGGTACCGGTCTCGTTAGACCTTGTGTAGCAAAACAGTAGACTGTAGCACTCCAAACCAATCCAAACCTATCCTTTTAAATGAATTTTAGAAATCTGAAATATTTGTGAATGCACTGGTAGTTAATTGATTTTTTTTATATCCATGCATTTTTATATGTATACGTGAATAATACTATGTTTTCAATTTTAGGTTAAAATATGGGAATTCTACCTCTTATAGTTATCCTGTTGATGTTAAATATATACGATACAGATTGTAATCAAAGTAAGCATATTATGTGTTTTTAATTCTGTCATTTAAATCAGTTTATAAGTTTTTTTTTTTTTTAAATTTAAAAAGACTCTATGCATATTTACTCCATTCATAAAATGTTCTTTTTCTAATAGTTTTGGAAAGCTTTTATATTTTTCAATGCATAGAAATATATTTTACTGTTAATGAATTGTATTTGTTGTAAGATAGATGAAATGATATTAATTTTGTCCAATTATTTATTATATAGTTATTTTGACTAAATGATGCTTGTATATTATCCTAACTATGTTGGTGGAAATTGCCAAAGCTACAGGGTTGCCACGGTCCTTAAAAGTCCTTAAGAACTCCTTAATTTTAGTTTTCATTTTTAAGGGCCTGTAAAACATTTTAATTTTTGTCAGTGGTCCTTAAAAAATCTTTAATTTTTTAAATTGGAACGGGATTAATTTCTCTATTGACTCGATCGACCGTCTTCACATTGTTTTATTATCAGTTTTCTCCGTACTCTCCAAACATTCTACTTTTGTTAAGTTCAGAGTTAAACTTGTCCAAAACTGGTTCTAAGTACGGCAGTACAAGTGATAAGTATTAATAATAAAGAAAATTCTCAAATGCATATATGTTTCCAGTGTGTTACTGTAGTAATTCAAAATTCCTTTCTTTGATGTCCTTAAAAAATCATGAAAATAATTTTAGTTTATTAGTTCTTATTATGGTCACAAGCTAGAAAACTTTTTTGACAAATAATCTTTCGTATACTTAAAAGGCTTAAAGTATAAAGTCAGCTGCCTTTTCCTAATAGCTAACAGTCATGCAGATTTTAATGAAACAAGGCATGGAGGGGGAGGGTTTGTAGATATTTCAGTTACTTATGGAAGTTTCATTTTCCTTCAATTGAATGTAATAAAAAAAAAATCTGAAACGTTTTTCTTTCCCAGACAACGTTGGGTATAATCAGCTAGTATACACACACACACACATATATATCAGAGTTAATTTTAAACCCTCAGAAAGTACTGTTTATAATATTGTATTTTATTCACAATTTATTTTTAGTTTGATCACTCAAAAAGCTTTAGATGTACATTTTTCAAAATTAGTTTTTGTCAAATAGGTTAATCTTATATTAATTTTTAACCACTTTTTAAAACTTAATTCTGAAATATTGTAGGGCATTCATTGAACATGCCTTGTCTGGTTCATAATTATTAAGATAGGTTCCTTAGGAAATAGGGTTTATGTCATTATACCGTGTATTTCAAATAGGTCCTTATAAAATATTACTTAGGTCCTTAGAAAGTCCTTAAAAAGTCCTTAATTTTTGTTCTGGAAAAAGTGTGGGAATCCTGAGCTAGTATTAAATTCAAAGGTTATAATAGTGGTACAAGAGTCAAGATCTTTGTGTGCAGTCTTTAAGGGGTGCAAGATCTGTTCTATGTAATGATCTATGTAATGATCTTATGTTCTATGTAATGATCTGACTATGTAAGATCATTGAAGCATAATTTCTAGAATTTAAGATAATATTTAGAGTTTGGAAGATAATAGTAGTGGTTGGCAGCTGTCAAAGTTTTTTTTGTTAATTAGTGCTTATTTCATGTATACAGGGTTGGCATGATTTAAATCAGTTGATTTTTTTGAAAAATCATTGATTTTAAATCATTTTTTTTTTCACTTCTTTTAAAACCTATATTCCAAAGACAGAAGAATTGGGAATCTGTCAGCACAGTCATACCAATAAGTGTTAATAGATAACATGTGCTTTCCAAGAATGAAGGGGTCGTTATCAGAAAGTATGGAGTAAGGGTAGTACAATGATGGATTATGACTGGTGGAATTCATTTTATGTAATGGGAGGTAAAGAGAGTATTACAGAACTCAAAATCCAGTTTGTCTACCCAATGACGACAGGAATGGAAAGACAGTTTTCTTCTTTTGGTATGGTTCATTCTAACCTTTGTAACCCATTAGGAGTGAATAAAACATCAAAGCAAGTGTTTTTATTGAAACAGTTAAATCCACAATTTGTTGCTTTAAAAATATGGAAATGTGATTTTTTTTTTAATAAATGAATAGTTTGCATTAAATGAATATTTAATTTGTTCTTTGAATTTACATCTTATTGAGTTTACACTATCCAATGACAAAATAATAGAATGTATTTAGATTAAAATTTATAGATTTAATTTTATATAATCAGTGTGTAGAATACTCTAGATAAGATGTTACTTATAACAAACTATTCCATGTATATTGCAAAAAATATAGAAACACAACAATAATTAAAATTAGAATTGAGAAAAAAAATCAAATAAATCTGATTTAAATAAAAGACCTGATTGTTTTTATATTTAAAAAAAATCATGATTTTTTTCTAACTCCGATTTTATCTAATTTCTCTTGTTTGTCACTTGATATTTTGATATCAGTTTTCAACTACCTTCTTGATGTTTAATATATTGATATTTAATATTCAATCATAAAAAATTAGATTGAAAGAAAATACTATATTTACTACTTTAAAAACTACCAAGTTTGATATTACTTTAATTTTAATTGTAAATATTTTTTATCTCTCAAAATTTTCAAAAATGATATAATTAAAATTTAAACTGTCTCATATTTTTTTTTAATTTTCAAAGTTAGTTTTTTTTTTAATCATAAAAATTTTTAAACCTATAAAAATGAGATAAAAAACAAGTGCTTGGAAAACTAGTCAAAGTGACACAAATTGCTCAGGGCAAATTTACTCATTACAAATTTAGAATATGGGGTTTAGCCTCATATTTGTTAATTATTCTTGGTACCAGTATATTAGTTTAAGCTGCAGTTTATTAACTTGTTATATATATTAGTTTATTATAATATATATGAATTATTACACCTAAATTATCTATCTAATATTCATCTTTTACCCCTTCTTATGCTTTCATACTTAATTTCCCAACCGTATAATGTCTTATTTAAAGAAGTGTTTGCCAAGTTAAATTCTTTCTACCAGACTCCAAGATAACTCTGGAATAAATGCTAATTTTCTGTTCATTTGCCACATTTTCCAGCTGTCTTATGGTTTGCTTTTTCAATGTTTAAATTGCTACATGACGCTACTAAGCTGTTGGTCTTATGGGAAAGAATTCATGTTGATTGCTCACTGTTGGGAGAAATTTGTAATAGAAGTGTGTTTTCGTGATCATTCGATGCTGGGCTCTTCTCGGATAGTCATACATTTTTTAGCCTTAAAGTTAGTTCCACCACAGATTTTGCTGTAGTTTTTAATGGAAGGATTGTCATTTACTTAGGTCTGCCCATTTACCCAGTAAGCCTGGGCAATTTAAAATATAAGGGGCTATTTTTTTTAATGTAAAAGCGAGTATAAAAATGTATCCAATCCTTTTGCAGAAAACACGGATTGAACTCTTCTACCCCATACAGTAAAATTAGTTCCGTCAAATGGAGCTATACCGAAAACTTCTTTTTCTATTTTACTACCAATATTTGAAAAGGCTATATTTCGCGAAAGCTAAAAGAAAAACACGTGAAGAACTGGCACTGCCAATCTGCTGATGAAGAGAGTGAAAGTATAAGCTAAATTTCAGAAACCACGCTCTACTGTTGAAGTATAATGAAAAGCTGCAGATCACAAACACCTTTTATTGAAAACACCAAAATAATCAAGAAATACGAGGTACATTGGGCTTTTATAGTTTTAAGATCCTGCATCCAGCCAATCAAATTACAGGCAAAAACTAATTAAACACAGCCAATCAAAACACAAAAGGATCAACTAAGGAAAACCTCGTACGTCAAAGAAAGCTATTACTTAAATACAACAATAATCGGCCAAGTCGTCAAGTATGAGTGCGATTATATATTTCAACAGTCACATATATATGATAGCTTTTTACATAAAAATATAGGAACAATAGTATATGTTTGTATATTTAGAAACACATTTAATAACATCAATACACTTATGTTACATTAAAAATATTATAAATAAATATATTCTAATAGTGGTCCATGAACTTTAGTATTTTTTCTTTCTGTTTTGATTGATTTTTCATTTTAAGTTTTGACTTATTATTGTCAGACGTTACTCTATTATTACTTTCTTTTTTAGTTTTATTTCTTGATTATTGTTTGAGTGGAACTGTGCCAGAACCGTTTCCTGTCAGTGGCGAGAAATCCTCTGGTGGTCTAGTAATGAGCAAGGAGCCTGAAAATGGCACTTGGTATCGAACAGACATGAACTGCACGGTGATTTTGAGTGCCGAAGCAAACCACTTATTGCTTTTAACTTTCTCCAATGTCAGTCTCAGAAATTCAAGCATGGACAATTTGACTGTGGTTTACAATTCTGGAGAATTGTCTGTTGTTCTCGCTGACCAACAGGTATGTTCCAGCGAGAATTGCGAAGGCCTCAAGTTCGATTCGGGAAAGTTTAACAACATGACTCTGAAGTTTCTGAGTTCGAACGTGACTGTTCCACAGAATGTGACTGGATTTAAAGCCCATTACACTGTTTATGATTTAGGTATGCATTTAAGTGTTGATATTTGAATCTCATAAGTCTCATAACCCCTCATGATATCGTCTAATTGCTTTTCTTATTCAATCAGTTTATGACAAAAAATTCAAATTTGAAATACACAGGCTTGCAATTCCGTCACTTTTCTCACCTTTAGTCACTTTTTTTACAATTGATCACTTTTTTAAGTAAACAGTCACTTTTTTCATGGTGTATCACAGCAAAATTCTGTTGTTGAAAAAAGAAAATCTGAATTAATAACAAAATATTTTAATAAAAGACCAAAAATGGGATGCTCTAATCTTATTTTTCTTATTAAAATGTAATTAATCATATGATTTCCAGAATTGAGTGATTTTAAAAAGTTGTAAAGAAGTTCCTGAAATCTACATTTGTACTGAAATGTACATTTAATACATTAAAGTAATTTACGTCAAAGCACACATTTCGCTTTTTCTTTTACTTCACAATTTTTGTTTAGATAATCTAATCTAGCTATGTACATATTTCAAAACATTATTAATATATGCAGAAAATTGTGATTATAAAATTAATGTAATGTATGTATTCAAATCTAATTTATAGATTTTCTTGAATAGAAAGCAATGTTGAGTTGTGTTAAACAAAATTTTTAACCTTTTTTTGTATTTGACGCTAAAATCCTATCTTGCATGAATCATTTGATTTAGGGTTAAAATAAATAGAAAAATCTGAATAATAGCATTTGTAATCAAGAGGAGAAAAAAAAATCTTTTTTATTTTATTTTATTTTATTTTTATTTTTTTTTTGTATAGTCACTTTTTAGTCACTTATTCTGTATCATTTGTCACTTTTCTCACCTTTTTGAAAGTATCTCAGCAGTTGCAAGCCTGAATACATAATATTTATTTAATATTCAAATCAGTAGTGAAATTGTCATCGTTTTTATTTCTTCAGATATCATAAGAGTGTTTTTAAAAATTGTTTTTTTCAAAATTATGAATATCAAAATTAAAAATTTCATTTTGGCTACATTAAAGCATTTGAAGTTATTTATAGCAACAGTAAATATAGTCAGTACTGGCTATATGGTCACCCACTTATAAAGTCACCCCTCTTATATGGTTAGTTTTCTAAAGTCGCGTCTAATTTAATAGGGAACATGTGTTAAAGTGCACTGCCTGAATAGTCATTTTCTCTTTCTTGTTACCGGGAATAGGGTCAGAATTTGGACAATGCGACCTGAATTCAAGCCATTATTTTCCTCCCTTTCCCCTTTTCTTGCTTGTGTAGGCTCATCGTCAGAGTTTTCCACCTCTTTCAGTTCTCATCCCCCTGATAACAAGTGGATATCTGTTTATTGGTTGAAGTTATCTCTCTCATACATGACCTCAGGTGTTATTTTACTCATTCCGAAGTGGCAGATGAGCATTTAAAAGCTATTAGGGACTTAGAAAAAGTGATGTTAACAACCAACAAAAGGAAGCAAACAAATATACCTGATTATTTTTAAATACATTGAACATAAATGTACGTATGTCCGTGTGCTGTACTTTGATTAGTAAGGTAAGCTATTATTTCCCCCCCAAAAAAATATTGCCTATTTTTGATGTAGTTTTTACTTCTCGAATGAGTTTTTAAAATGTTCTTAAAAGTATAATCCAGCCATAATAGGGTTGTATTGTTCCGCCTATAGGGTCACCCTGCTTATAGGGTCTGATTTTTGTGGACAGCTGAGCTGACCCTATAACCGATACAGACTGTATATATAACTGAATAGTATAATTTAAATTAATGTAAGTCAGCATGTTAAGTAGCCAGTAAATAAATAAAAAGGTTATAATTAAAAACTTTGAAGTAGATGTGAGTATGCAGTAAAATTAATGAAAATGTAAATCCTTCTGAAAACACCATTGCAAAAAATAATGTCCTCAACTACTATGAGCAATTATTTTGTGCTAAACTTTGTGCATTGATGGTTACTTCATTTTAGTTCTCTTTTTATTTTCTCCAATGTAAAAGGAGAATTCTAACTTTGGGTCTTCAGATTCAAAAGAAATACCCATTTTGACCTCTCCTGAATTCATTTTGGCTAGTTTAAGCATTATACTTTTACAGTAGAACCTCGATATAACTAACTCCTGTGGGACCAACATCATATGGTCATTGTAACGAATTGAAAAAATGAGCAAAGAAATGATGCAACAGTACATACCTAGAGAACACTTGTATTTCCATTACTGTATTTTTGAAAAAAAGTCTTTGATGGACGCCTGTTTCAAGTTCATTTGGGACTTTTTCATTATCACTGATTCCATATTCATTAGATTTTGAAGAATATCTTCAGAATTAAATTCTGAAGTTTCTGTGCTTCAAAATATTGACGCAAGGCATTGATTGCATGGAAGGCTTCTTTTTCATTCATTTTTTCAAAAGCTTGGACGATTTCTTCTTTGTCGTCAGAATAGCAGATTTCTTCATTTCTGGTAATTCGGGCAATAAAATCGTCCTCATTCAAATTTTCTTCACAGCATTGTAAAGTTTCATCTACCGCAACTAACTCATCAAAAGATAATTGAAGATCCTGAAATTTGACACTGAGGAATGGGTCATTTCATTAGTGTCTGGAGTGTCATCTACCTAGGATATCAATGTCATATGTGACGAAAGGGTCCTTCACCACACCTTTAGGGCAGCCCTTGGGGGATTCCCCAAGAGCAGGGTCCTTTAAGCAAACACAAAGAGAGGGGTACAGGTTTCTTGAAGTTGCAGCACAATACAATAATTTTGAAATAGCCCACTTGCTCATGAGTTCTGCGTCTAAAATTGGCGGTCATTCTAATGAAAAATAATACGCTTGGGGTCATTGTAATGATTTAAAATTAACATTATTCCTGTGGTAAAATAATTGGGACTTTTTAAGATGGTTGTTCAAAAGAAAGAGTTGTTGTATCGTGAGGTCGTTAAAAAGAAGTTCTACTATATAACTCAAACTCAACTTAATTAAAATTGTATTCTAAAACAAATTTTTTGCAATTCTATCCTTAAAATTACAACCTTTGCTCCTTTTCTAATTCTGATAATCTTTGACAACTTTGAGAACAACAAATGAATTTCTGCTTAACTTGACTAATCTCTTTGATTTCACTTTAGGCATTCTCAGCTGATTAATCTTAACACTCTGATTGATTAGCTCCCTTGCACTGTCACAGTACTCTGTAAACAAATATAAAACATTTTGTTAGTAGATGACTAAAGATGGATTGTCTCAATAAACATCGATGTAAAAACCACGGCAGTTAGAAAAAAATTGATAGGACTTAAGGGATATGTAAATCTGAATTTAATTTTACTTCTGAAGCTGAGGTAAGATGGATTGTCTCAATAAACATCGATGTAAAAACCACGGCAGTTAGAAAAAAATTGATAGGACTTAAGGGATATGTAAATCTGAATTTAATTTTACTTCTGAAGCATCGATGTAAAAACCACGGCAGTTAGAAAAAAATTGATAGGACTTAAGGGATATGTAAATCTGAATTTAATTTTACTTCTGAAGCTGAGGTAAGATTATAGATTGCTGAATAGAAGAAGCACCCAACATTTTCATGGCATATGTAGTTAATATTCAAGCAGGGCATAATATTTTAATAAAACTAAATCGCAAACAGAACACAATATGAAAAAATTATTAAAATTTTAGATGTGAAATTATTTTTCAGGTAAATTAAGATGCCACTCAATGTAACACATTCCTTTGAAACCACTTTTGTCAATTCTATTTTCTCATAAATAATTGTTAAATGAAGGTAGGCAAAATAGTTATTTTTAATCAAGTGCAAAAATAGATGTAAATTGCTGTCATCTACCAACAACGAGAGGCATATAACATTCTAAAAAGAAAAAAAAGCAAGAATTTTTGAAACTTCTAATATGAAAAATAATTTGTCAGGCTCAAAAACGTAAGAATTAGTTTCTTTGCAATCAGGTAGATAGTTTAAGACAGGGTTCGGTAAGCCTTTGTTTGCAGGCACCATTGATAGATGATGCAGAATGAATTATAAAAACAAAATTAATTGATAAAATATGGATGATAGAACTTTTATTATAGGATAAAAATTAGATTAAAATAGATTATAAATAATTCTTGTAAATAATATAATATACTGTATACTAACATAATACTGTATATTTGACAAAAGTGGTTTGAATATTAATAGGCTAAAATATTTATTTTCATTTAATTGCTTCAAAAATTAAATTTTATTCATTTTTTTCATTTGTCAATAACTTTGAGATCTCTTAAGATTTCTTTACAATATTTAGTATTAATTAAATTTAGTATTAATTAAATTCAATATCAACTGAATTCAGTATTAATTAAATTCAGTATTATAAATTCAATATTAAAATAATTTTGTGTTAAACTAAGTATGACTTAAATTCATCATTAATAAATTCAACAATAAATATATTCAGTATGAATTAAAATCAGCATTAAATAAATTCAGTATACTCTAATAGTATTTATAAATTTAGTATCTTTGTGTGTTCTTTCATAGCCTAATTTATTACTTGTGAATATTTGTAGTAATGCTTGTAATTTAATATTGAGTCATTGGGTCACGTATAACATACTAAACTAATAATTATTTATTTTAATAAATGTTTAAAGTAGATAAAGATTAAAATTCTAGCTATATTTATATTTTTTTCTATCTTATTTGCTCTTATGTTGTTACTTCGAAAACAGTGAGTTAATGAACCGTTCCCAAAATATTTCCAATATACAATTTTTAAAACTTATTAAAATTTATGTCCATTATTAGTTTCTACTGCAAGTATTGAATGATTGCTTTCAACCACAAAAGAGTCGAAATATTTCTTTACATTAGAATTGGTTACACATTGCTTTTATTGTGTGTCTAAAACTATGTTGGCACATGGTCAAATAAAGTTAATAATATTAAACAACTAAAGTTCAAAGATAATTAAGTTTTATTTATTATGTTCTTACTTTATTTGTACCAATAATGTTTCCCTATCACTTTTTTCAATGCATTTTACTACCTACTGTTTATGCCTGTCTAGGTAGGAATATAAACGAGGTTAAACTGCTGGCCACTCAACCGCTTAAGCCAATTGAGCTTTGTTGAACCCTAGATTTTGTTTGTTTTTCTTTTTTTTTTTTTTTTGCATTGATTTAATTGGTGTTAACTTTTTGTTTAACTACTTCAAAGGTTAAGTATTGTATTTCTTAAAGTATGTGCCATCTTGTGTTTATAAGCCTTGGTCATCAGATACTGGTAGTTGATTGGGCTTGCCTGTGAGGTAAATGAGATGTTTTTTTGAGGTGGATAAAAGAATGATGGTTTTTGAAAAGATTGTGTTTTGGTAGTATTTTCAATCTTTGTTTAATCATTCTTTTTCGATGTGTCAAGAATTCAATAAATGTTTTTTACTCCAAAAATGGACTTTGTGTAAAATGCTTGAACTTTAAAACTCCTGCCACGAGGCTTACAAAACACAGATAAAAAGTTTGAACAAGCTGGCCTTAAAAGCTAGAAGAATAATTTTAATATCTTATGCTTATTGATATTGCTAAACAGATATTAAATTTGAAGTTTAGGTTAATTTTGTGTTGATTTTTTAATGAAATTTAACTGGTTAAATGATGTAATGGGTTTTATTCTATATAAAAAATCGTAGACTTTATTAAACACAACTGATTATGCCTCTAAAACTCAACCAGCCAGCTAATGTTTTGAGAAAAGACTTACGGATGCAAATGTGTAAAAGTTGGCTGAGGTGTATTTGTTTACGAATGATAAAATCATTTCTAAATTTTGTAAATGACTTATTTTAATGAACTTAGGTGTTGCCAAAATAAGAAACGATTGGTAGCTGTTACTATGTTTTGTGTATAAGTTGTTGTAGGATGCATAAATTATATAATGTTACTTTATGTTTAACATGGTTATGTTTTTTTTATTTAGTTGGCAAAAATGGTGCTTGCAAAGATAATAATCAATTCTTGTGTGAAAATGGACACTGCATTTGGAGTGGGCTCCTTTGTGATGGTCACAATAACTGTGGAGACAGATCCGATGAAACGAAATGTAAGTATTTTAAAAGGATTGTCTTCCAGCTAATAGACCGTAGCATTACAAACCAAACCACATTAATCCAGCTAATAAAGCTGTAGATATTTATATATAGAATGTGGGATTACAACTAGTGTCATTATCAGGAAATTTGGCAAAATATCAGAAAGGAAAAAAGTTTGAAAGATAACAAATTTTGTTTAGGTCCAAATGATGGTACTATGCAATCCTTATAAGCAGGGTTGGCATGATTTAAATCAGTTGATTTTTTTTAAAAATTGTTGATTTAAATCATTTTTTTTTTCACTTCTTTTAAAACCTCTATTCCAAAGACAGGAGAATTAGGAATCAGTGAGCACAATAATACCAATAAGTAAATAAGTGTCAATGGATAACATGTGCTTTCCAAGAATGGAGGGGTTGTTATCAGAAAGTATGGAGTAGGGGTAGTAGGTACAATGACTGATTAGGACTGGTGGAATTCATTTCATGTAATGGGAGGTAAAGAGAGTATGACAGAACTCGAAATCCAGTTTGTGTACCCAATAACGACAGCCGTGGCTTCATCTGCCAGAATGGAAAGACAGTTTTCTTCTTTTGGTATCGTTCATTGTAGCCTTCGTAACCCATTAGGAGCGGATAAAGCATCCAAGCTAGTCTTTTTATTGAAACATTTAAATCCATCATTCGGTGCTTAAAAATATCGAAATGATTGTGATTTGTTTTTTTAAATAAATAGTTTGCATTAAACAAATATTTAATTTGGTCTTTAAATTGACATCTTATTTAGTTTGCAGTATCCAGTTACAAAATAATAGAATGTGTTTAGATAAAGATTTATATATTTAATTTTAAGTCATCAGTGTGTAGAATAGACTAGATAGATAAGATGTGACTTCTTATAACAAACTGTTCTATGTATATTGCAAAAAAAAAACACGAAAACAACAATTAAAATGAGTATTCAGAAAAAAATGAAAGAAATCCAATTTAAATCAAATAAATCTGATTTTTTTTTTTTTTTTAAATCATGATTTTTTTCCAACCCTGCTTATGAGAAAAAGAACTTAAAAATAGTAAAATTTCAAAATTAGAGGCTGTAGACAAGTTAACAACTAAGCTAGCTGCTATTTCTGTCAAGGGATATATATATATATATATATACATACATACATATGTGCATATAACAAGTGGTGCATGTTTAAATGATCAGCTCTCTTACTTCAGTTAAACCTAAGAATGCAAAAGATATCATTGCAGGTGATTGCGTAGAATTTCTTAACTACATTGTAATGTCACAGGAAGCATTTTAGAGATTAATTATTAAATAAATATGAAACTGTGTAATTAGAACAATATCTGCATATAATAAAACTGTAGAACTCATGTTTGTCTAATTTGTGTGTTCATGCATCACTCAAGAACATATGTCGTGAAGTCAATTATCCTTATACTTCCTAATGCTAGCAGAGTTGAAGCAGTAAAATGAAAATCCATAAAGTTTTCAAGCAAAATATTTATTTATTTCAAACTTAAGAATGATTTCTAACATAACAAAGGATTAAAAGAAGCAATTTTTTATCCAAAGCTGAGCTTTAGGTGTGGGGATGCCTATCCCGTAAAAAAATAAATAAATAAATAAAACATGTAAAACAGAGAACTGTAAAAAGGATAAATTCACAGAAAGTATTATCGGAATCACTGTTCATAGGCATGGAGAAATAACAGAACTTTGATAATGTCCTTATTGCATCTATGTGTGAAACACTTTTTTTGTATTCCTATTTCAAGGGAAACAAGAAGTAGAATACATATAGATAGAAGGAATTTTGCTTATAAGGAATCTTTACATGCAAGAATTTTACGTGTAAGGAAGCTGATCTATCAAAATGTAAAGAACATGCAAATTTTTTGAAATTGGACAATTTCACTCATAATGAAGATAGTTTATAAAATGCAAGAATATTACACAGTAATAATTTTTTAATGCGAGAAAAGGAGAAAGTAGACAAGTTTCGTGTGCTATATTAAGAACACTGCTTGAATAAACTTAAATTTTAAGAATATAGTGATATTTGAATTAATTTTTGACACAATCAGAGATTTTTAAATTTGAAAATAAATTGAGTTACCCTGTAAAGTGTTACTGGTCAACTCAACACAGCTATATTTCTATAAGTATGAAGTGTTAATTTTTCCCCAAACCCTACATATTATTAAATTTGTCTTACGGCTACATTGTATTTGAAAAAAATTCATAAAACTTTTAACAACAATACACAGTTACTTTTATTATTGTTACTTGATATTATACTTTTACCATCTGTTAATATTTTAAATGAGGTGAAAGGAAAGTTTTGAAATAATATCTTTATGAAAATAAATTACTTTTAAGTGCTCAGAATTCATGGAAAGTAGAAAGTAGGGGAGGGACTCCATTTAAAGGAGAAAGTAGACAGGTTTCTTGTGCTATATTAAAAACACTGCTTTTTGCATAAAAACAACAGAGATTCACGCATCACTAAAAGTAAATTCAACCATATAGAAAGTTGTAAATTAATTTTACATGAAATTTCTTTTTCAATATAAAGTAATCTATTCTAGCATACATAGAGAAGGAGGGTAGTTCATATATATAGATGATTGGATTTTATGTTAAGATAATCATTCATTTCATTTAGATTAATCAATTTATAAGTAGTCTACTGTTTTGAAACATTAAAATTTTACATACTTAAAATAAAATCTCAAGTCAAGGTCAGTATATTTGGTTATGCAGAGTACTTGATGCTGCCAAAACACCACTTTAACCCCCAAATGAATAAAGATAGAAATATAATTTGGAACATTCATGCAAAGGAGATAATTTTGAGCCCATATATGATGTATCCATCCAAGCTGGTCGATGGGTAACAATGGGTAACAATACTAACTATGGGTAACAATGCATTGTCTATATTTAAAAAATTGGAACTATACTTTAATTTCGTGTCAATATCTCAAAAGAGAAGGTAACTAAGGTCTCAAACATTATATCAGAAGTATAATCTCAAGTAATAACTTACACTACAAAACTTAGTTAAGATGCTGAAAAAGTGAGTTGTTTTTGAAGACATTTATCAGTTTTTGTGTCTTTTTTAGGTATTATTCCAGTCCCAGACACTATTTGGGGTATAGTAGTTATTGTCGTAGCCATATTAGCAGTTCTTATATTTGTACCTGTGTTCTGTTGCCTGGCAACCTTTGGAACCCGCAGCCCTGTAAAATCGGTGACAGTAGCGAACCAGCTTCCGACACCTCTGCTCCCCACGACTGACTGTGGGGAAACTTCTGGGTTACTGACGTCATCGGACATGGTGAGCACTTGCTGGCCAGGAACATCTTACGACAGAAGTAACTCTGTCAGTTACGGAACCTCTCAAACCGAACCCCCAATGAACAACGACAGCAAACGCCATCGATCCATGAGTCAACCCCAAGGGACCAAATTTTTATGATTATTCTGCTAGGTTAAAGGCAAAAAGTTTTATTAGACAGTACAGATTGTTTATATTTTTTGTTATTTTTATACATTTCTGAGAATTTCTTCCCTTTGTAATGATTCCTCATTCAGTATTCCTGTCTCGTTGGGAAGAATTTCAAAAATAGGAGAAAAGTCGTATGAAATAAACTAGTTCCTAGAGAGACTGAAAAAAAAATTCTTAGTTTTATTTTTCATTATTTCAAACATCTATCTTCTGGTTTTATGATGTGTTTTGCATTTGACTCTTTCCAAAAATATACTGTAAATTTAGAATTACCTTATTGAAAGGGTTAACCTGTTTGCAACATAGTCATTTATTTGGTTTCCCTATCCACCTGAAATGGTTTTAAAGTTATTTCAGGATTTATTCATTATAATATTCTAATTATAAAGTAATTGAATTAATTAATGTTATTGTTAATTTGCAGTGTATGTTAAAAGAACTAAGAATTTTTTCTCTCTTCTATTTTGCTGAAGGTGTTATAATTGGATGTATATAGATTTAAGTGTGTATATCTACACACAAATTGAAATTTTATTTTGTGCAATACGCAACTATTTATTATATTTTATTGCAACAATTTTCCATATCGCTGCTTTCCAGAATGATTGTTGGAATGAACAATTGACAATTTTTCACTACTTTAAGCGTAATTACATAAAATTCCATTTTATAATGTTCTATATTTTTCCAAATTGTGTGATTAACACTAGATTTACAGATGTTCATCCTATACCTATTTTTACTGAAGTGATTCCATTTGACTCATACAAGAAAATTCAAGTTTTTTTTTCAAAGAAAATAGTTCCAAATGAATTTAAATGAAATGTTTATTACCCAAAAATTCATGGAAAACATTTTTGACATATAAAATCTGTTTTTGAAACCCATTTTCCGCCAACATTTCTATTCCGTCGAACACAATGGTTCCTACATCTGTTTCTTTGGCACGATGGTCGAGCTGGACCATTCTTCTGTACATCAGTAGCATGTCTTTGGAATGGAAGTGTTCTCGACTTCTTCTCTCTATTGACTTCTTAGCTCTTCAGCCAATTGGAAAATATCCCAGGCCTGATAGGACCCATAAATTTCGTGTTATGCGATTCACTGTTAAATTATTCTATGAGTCCAATGGGCTCACCACCGTGATAATAGGTCTACCCCATTGGATAATGCGAAAGGAAGGGGAAGAGGAATGAAAGTTTATTACTTAACTAAAAACCAACGTATGTTTTTTAAAAGGGATATTATAAAGTTTTATATATCTATATATATATATATATATATATATCCAATTTTGAATGAGTCCGTAAATCTAGTGTTAAATAATTACTTTTTTTTTTTTTTTTTTTTTTTTTTTTTTTTTTTTTTTTTTTTTTAAATAGAAGGTGCAGATTGTGATGCTTCAGTCAGACTGTTGATGCTAACTAAAATTGAAAAATCTTTGTGAAACGATTTTTATGACATTATAATACTTAACATTCTAATATAATCTTTATATGAAATGGTAGTACTGTGCACACAGTTTTATATCATTTGGATTTTTATATATGTGTCTGTGTTTTTCTTATAACTTATTTATAAATAACCTGTGATACATTTATTCCAATCTTTTAAATAATTTCATTTCAAATCTGTTGTAAATGTGTATCAATGTATATAGCTTTAAACTTGAGCATTTGGAGTACATAAACGCTTTTAAAAAATTTAATTAAAATATATTTCTATTTTCTTTAAATTATTCTCATGCATTATACTCATTAAATATTCCTTTATAAATATGTTAGATTATCTATTGATATTATTAAAAAATATCCACTTATTTATCTACTTTTATCCGATAGTAGTTGATTATACATTCTTATTAAATTTCTTTAATACTCGTAGATTGCAATGAGGTTAAAACTTTTATAGTATTCTTTTTCCAATAACATCATTTTTATGGCAAAATTTAAAATTTAATATAATGCCATTCATTGAAATATCATTTTTAAGTGAACAATCTTGTCTCATTATACATAACATGGAAAATTAATTCTATCGTTGAAAAATGTATAAGATATAATTTTATTTCTCATTTTATCATAGAACCTCCTCATATAGAAATGTTATAATTTTGATTCATTTACTATCAGTTTGTATCGATAATATATTGAATAATTTATTTTCGCAATAGCAACTCGCTATTGTACCAAATTTTAGAAGAGTTTCTTGCTTAATAAATCCATAAATACAATTTTGTGTGTATAGAGAGGCAGATATAGGCATGGTTTCCGCGCACCTGGAAAGTCATGGAAAATCATGGATTTAGACAATGGATTAATTTTGTCATGGAAAGTCTTGATTTTTCAAATAAAATGAGTAAAAGTCATGGAAAGTCATGGATCCGCTAAACTACCGATTAAAAAAAAAAATGCATTGAATTGTTTAATTCTATTTTTACTTGTCATTTGACTGAAGTTTCTGAGTTTGGTACATATGTGTTATCCTATTGACCCTATTGCCAAGTAAAATTCATTCGCCAAGGAAACTCAAAGCAAGAAAGCTTAATGGGTGGGTAAATGTATATTATTCTGGTTCTTTCTTAAATTGTAGATTAAAATTTTATTAATATTATAATTAATATTTTTTAATAAAAATTAAGATTTTTGCACTAAATATAAGTTTATCTGTAGGGATATTGTATATAAACATTATAGAGTTATATTTGGCTATTATTCATGGTCACCTAGATAATACCAAAGTACCCTGAATTCAAATGGGAAACAGTTTGATTGAAAAATAGCTATAGGATTTAACTTAGGTATGTAGATACAACAATTTATTTTTATGTATGTGAGTTTATTAACACTTATAAAGTAAGTTTATAATTTTTTTATGATAAAATTCCTGTAATTTCTCTAAAAGCATATATTTTATTTGTATGTACATCAGAAGTTTTATTCATATATACTTTAACGAAAGCTTTTTAAAGTCATGGAAAATGATCTGTTAAATCAGGGAAAGTGATGAAAAGTCATGGATTTGAAAAATTTTATTTTGGCAGATTCCCTGTATAGGTGTAAATATGTCTGTATATATATATATATATATATATATATATATATATATATATATATATATATATATTAGTATTTTAAAACTCTAGCATACACTAATATACTGGCTCCTAAAAATAATTAATAAATGTAATTGTACGCCCCTTATTCTAAGTTTGTAATGTGTGAACTTTCCCCAAGTGAGTTCTATCATTTTAACAAAGGAAGAAATGGTGTTAATTATTTACTCTTTGCTGCTTTAACAGCCATTGATTTACCATGTATGATTTATCTTTTTTTGGAGACAGCTGCTCTAATTTAGATTTTTTTTTTTTTTCTGCCATGTTGATAGTTTTGATGACATTCCATATACTTGATTTTTGTATTTTGTGTGCTTAAATATTTTATCCTTTTTCTTTGACGTTGAAAGGGGTAGACGATACCATTATACTTTTACATTTCTTTGCTGATGGTTTTGGAGAAATGTGTGCTACAAGATATAGACTCTGTATTCAGAGTATGTATGGTGCTTTCAATTTCTTTAAAACTGTTTATGATCTGGTTCATCTCAATCTCATTTTAGCCAGGTATTAGCCGAAGAGGTAGAGCCTTACCTTTCGGTACTGGAGTCCATGAATTTGGAATCCTACTGCTGACATGGTTTAACCAGTTTAAAAGTTTTAACATTTTTGACAAAGTTTTTGACATGAGGTGAAAAACAGTCCAGTGGACTCATTTTTACAATTTTCAAAAATGGTTTACATTTCACTTTTACTTCGAACTAAGAAAAACGCACCTTGATGATTGGTTGGACTGCCTATTCATGTCACATTAGAAGGTTCGCTACCCATCTTTTAGAAAGTTATTTTATACATATTGTCAAATACTTTTGAAGCATGTCATTTGCACATTGCTTTTATAACATTTTTCTCTGTGAAGACAATTGAAAAAAAAAATTTTTTAATGTTATAGATAAGGTACAATTATTCGAAGACTTCAGAGGGAATTAAATTTTAATTTCTTGATGTAAGAATATTTATATAAAACTCACTCGATGGTGGGAATAGAAGTGCTGCATATGCAGAATTTTAAAATCGCATTATTTTTGGAAATGTTTGAATATCGTATGAGTTTTAAACTCATATTATCTCTTCTCTCAAGTGACATATCAAGATAAATATATTTGATATATTTTTCTAATTTTTAACAAATGTTTGCACCATAGTAATCTTATTTTTTTCTTAATTTTCATGACTGTCAGTATTTGAAATTTTATCTGCAATTGTGAAAGCACTTTTCCAAATTGAATAAATATTGAATTCCTGTTAATGAGTGTCATTTAAAATAAATTGCTGTAGAATTATTATTTTTTCTCTTCTGATAATTTTATACCAAATGGTTACTTGTTTCAATGTTATATTTTAACAACTGATATTTGAAATGTAAGCACAAAAATTGGCAATTGTTGATCCTATTTTTGTATGACACATTTATCTATGTTTCAGTTTGTTCTGTCAGTGTTATTTTAAACAAAATATTTATTTTCTAACAGTTGGACTTGTGATATATTAAATGTGCCTTGTTGTAAATATATTATTGCTAATAAATATTTCTCTAAAAAATTAATTTTCAGGGATTTTTTGTCTATGTGTCATTTTTTTCCCCAAACTATAAGTAAAAATTCTACAGTAGTGAAGACTGGTTGCTGAAATCGACAAAGTCACTACTTTTTCCACTCTGTCAGTACTTTATGAATATGATCAGTGTGAGTATTTTTAGGAAAATTACCATCTACGAGGCGCATCCAAAAAGTAAGTTTCCTTATTTAAAAGAATTCACACTTTCACGAACATATTTATTGGCAACAAGTACAGCCACGTTTCAGCTATTTTTAAACATGGCCACCACCAGAATGGAGACACTGTCGTATTGTGGGATCTACTTTTGTATACCTTTGTCGCAGAACTCTGCTGCCTGTGAATGGAACCAGTTTTCCTGTTCCAGAACACCGTGCACATCCCTATATGTACCGGTAGTGTCTGTTTGAATTTGGTCCTGACCGAAGATCCACTATGATGCCAAAGCATTGACTGCTGCTTGGTTTCTAGGTAAAGTGCGAAATCCAAGTCTCATTACCTTTGACGATCTTGTCTATGAACTCGTGATGCAGTTGCAGAAATGTCAGTGCTGCTCCTAAGCGTTGAATTTTGTGTTCGGTTGTCAGTTTCTCCTCCTAGACCTGGCAAAGCTGACGATGAATTTCAATTAGCGCAATGCTTCGTGCATTCAAGATCACCGACCGAACCTTGCGGTGGGAGAAGGAATTAAGAGTTTCCATTTCGGACCACTGCTACCTCGCTACAGGCATGAATCGAGACTTTTCCAGCTGGCATAGGATTAATACGTCATAGATCTGTTACGCGCGCGCAATTGACACGGCTAATTACGTTTACTTTAAAGGGGAAAACATCGGGAATCTTACTTTTTGGATGAGCCTCGTAATTTCACAATTTATAATAATAGATTTTTCTCCAAACAATAAAGACAAAATTGTGCCAAATAAAAGAACTGTTGCCTTAAGTAAGCCTTTATTTATGAAACTGGTTTAAAAAAATATAAGCAAGGTGACACTTTTCATAAAGCTACTGGAAAGAGAAAAAATTAATATAATTTTTCATTGTGAAACCAAATATTTAATAAAAAAGTTAAATTGTAAACTCTTAATATTTCACACACTTAAAAATTGTCGAGTGCTTTATTTTATAATTAAAAATTGAGATTGTATTTATTGTAGTTAATGGAATTCAAAGAAATGAAAAAAAAAAATGAAGGAATAACCCAACACCATCATAATATTTAGAGGAATATTGTTAATATTTGCATAATAGGCATAGCACATCTACAATATTATTTTAATTTTGTATCTAGTTATGCTTTTAATTTAATAAAATTTTGACATTTGTAACATGCCAACCACTCCGGATTCTCCGGAAAAATGAGAAAATTGGATAACTCCGGAAACTTCTCAGATTGCTCCGGAAAATAAAACTTTTGAACAGCTGAAAGATTACAATTCAGCAATTAAATACAAAGTTAAGTTTTGCAAATAAGAGATTTGAAAAAAAATTTTCAATTTTACAACTCCTCTTCAACCTCCACTCAAAATACAGTTATTTAAATTAATTTTACAATTTACACTAAATCACAAATTTGTGATGAAAATCACACTCAGTTTATTTAATTTGTGATTAAGTGAATGTTTCAGTCTATTTAGTATGAATGTTATGTGTTTCCTTTGTGTTTTCTTTGTTAATTCAATTAGATTTTAAATATTCAATTTTTGTAAAATTTTTCCTCAAAATGTTGTTTTTGTTTATGTATCAATTTGTTGAGTTACGATCCCCTCGCCAGATTTCAAACGCCACGCTGCAAGCACGCCACGCACGCAAGCTGCAAGCACGCCAATTTCGCCAAATGTGGTTGAATCACCAACAAGATCCATGATTAGA
Source organism: Pardosa pseudoannulata (assembly GCA_032207245.1). NCBI lineage: Eukaryota > Metazoa > Arthropoda > Arachnida > Araneae > Lycosidae > Pardosa > Pardosa pseudoannulata. The sequence continues at coordinate 188,982,771 of CM063508.1, forward strand.
AACAGGAGAGTGGGCTAAGAAGAGGGGTTGAAAAATAGTGCTGATTATTACTCTATTCCCACAGTAATGCTGCATGCGAAAAGTTTTCAGGACTGTGCGGAAAAACCAAACTGAATTTAGGTCCAATGTGAGTAGACAAACTCAAGAATCCCTGATGATTGAAAAATGGAAACATTTTAATCAGGGTCCATGTTGCTAATAATACAAGAAACACTGTTCTGAAAAATAAGTTGTTAAAGCTAAAAAAGCTACCCATAAATTTTAACTTACTTTTTACATTTGAGTACTGTGTCAATATTTTAAATTTAATTTTAATTCAGAAACCAATAAAATATGTACTTATGTAAAATCTGTCATTAGCATGTTAACATTTCAAACCACGCTGTTGCTCCGGACACAAGCGCCTGAATGGTGGCATATCTGACATGAGTCAATTTTAATAACAGGATGTTTAAATGGGATCATAAATTCTTTTAACGATTCTGCCCTATGAATTAATGCTTATACTTAATCTCCTATATAATAATAGCCTAAGTTATCTGTCCTCAAATTTATGAAGCGGTTGGACCTGGAATGGATAGAGACAAAATTCAAAGCGAGTAAAGTTTATCTTCTTCTAAACGATCGATCCTATTCTAAAATAAATTGGTATAAATAGGCTTCATATCACAGCGAAAAATACTGTCGTCTTTAAAACGTTCGAAATCCACCCCTTTCCCCGTTTTCCAGCGTTTAATGCCGTTATTTCAAGCCCTATTTTCCCCGGTTAAGAGCAGGCGATTAAATTTATCAATTTATCACATAATAAATAGGAAAAATAACATTTTTTTCTAGCATTATGACGTCATTCCTTTAGCCATCTCATTTAATCATTTCTTATTTTAAATTATTTAAATATCATCTGCATTATTTTCATACGTTTTATCACTGAACTTAGATATTACGTAAATAATTTTCTTTTATATTTGGCTTAAATAATAGATTAGGTACATATGTGATAATTTTAAATTTAATTGTCGATTATTTTTTGTTGCAATGAAAATTTTATCACCGGTATTAATAAAAAATTCTTTTCATATAAGTATAGGAGTCTATTTCACGGACTAATAAATATCTAACTTGTAATTTATATATATTTGGAAATTAAGAAGTTTGTTAGCAAGTTTGCCCGTGCTTCGCTACGGTAAACTAAATGTATTACTTTTAAACAAATATTTTTTTTTCGTGAATAACTCTTTAAATTCGTCACAGTTCAGTTCGAGTCATTGGAATATTTATATATTTCTATTATAAGTGTTTTATAACAATATTCAGTTTTTATGTTCGAATTTGTGTCTTATATTAAAGTTGTTCAAAATTTTATTAGGGTAAAATATAAGTTTAACCCTAAATTACATTACTGCATTACGCTGATTAGTAACGTTAATAGATCTTGCCATATTACGTGGTAGGAAGCAGAGGTTTTGATAGCAACAGTGCTAATTTTGTTGGTAGTAATGAATGTTTTCCAAAATTAAAGAAATTTATGACAAACCACACAGTTTTGTATGAAACAGTAAAACGCATTCATATTGACAACCATATGAATATGAAGATAACTATATAAAATGATAGGATTTTATTTGCCCATCAGAGTAACTGAAATTTGTACTTTTTGTCGTTAGAATATTGTGGATAAACATTTCATTGTAACTTAAAAATGAACCAAGAATTAAATATAAAATGAGTTCTCATATAAAAATGCTATAATTTGCGTCACATAGAAATGAAAGTGAATCCCTTTATATCTAAATTTCCACGTCAAACCGAATTGATACTACGCAGACGATGTTTAAATAATATAAAATAAGAAATGAATAAATGAAATAATTAAAGGAATGACTTCATAAGGATAGAAAAATATCATTTCCCCCTATTTACTATGTGATAAATTAAAAATTTTAATCTCCTGCTTTTAACCGAGGAAATCTGCGTTTAAAACAATTACTTGGGATGACGTCACATTGCTAGAAATATTGCTTCTTTCGCTTAGTTATGATGCGATAAATTAAAAAATCGTTTGCATTTAACCGGGGAAAATAATGCTTGGAATAATGACATGAAATGCTCGAAAAAGGGGGAAGGAATGGATTTCGAACGTTAAAAATTTACAAAAACCTTCCTAGGGATATACCTAAGAATTTCCCAAATTTTCACAGCGATTGGATGCATGGCTTTTGAGTCTATCGAGTACAGACAGACACAACTTCATTTTTATATATATAGATTATTTAAATATCGTCTGCATTATTTTCATACGTATTTTCACTGACCTTAGGTATTACGTAAACAATTTTCTTTTATATTTGGCTTAAATAATAGATTAGGTACAAATGTGATCATTTTAAATTTCATCATAGATTATTTTTTTGTTGCAATAAAAATTTTTCCCCTTTATTAATAACAAATTCAATCTACCTCCAGGGTGTAGTTGAAATAATAGTTTCATTCCTTTATTTCCATTAATTGCTGTGGCAAAAAAAAAAAAAAAAAAAAAAAAAAAAAAAAAAAAAAAAAATTGGGAAGAACGATAATCTTGACGTAGCTGAGAAAACTTTGAACTATCTTTCTAAATGAATTCAACGTGATTCTAAACTGCATTCACAGTATCAGGAGAATTTAGAAGAGTACTAAGATAAACAAATTATTGTATTTATTACCTGCCTCATAGGGTACTGTACAATTCTGGAAAATTAAAAAAATTACTGATGCCGACATATGAAGGGCTATATGCTAGTTTAAAATAGTGTATAACAATAAATAAAAAAATTGTTCATTTATAAAATATTTCCTAGCTGAACAGCGTATGTGCAATGTTGGCTTTCACTCGTCTACGGTTCAATGACTGCAGACTGACTTATCAGCTTGTAATAAAGCGATTTCATGCAACGTCATAAATGGCTTTAATGCCTTTCCCAATCATTTTCATGTTTACGATAGCCAATAGGAAACCGATAAGCTGCCCTTCCCCCTTGAAATTAAAATCAAAATCGTCATAAGTTGAGATGTCCAGTGCTGCGTGAAATCGTCCTATTATCTTTGTGATGAAGCAAACACACACATGTGTATACACATATATATATATTTTCTTTCATAAAATCAATTTTAACTGGACAAAACATGAGTGCCAACTTTATTAGGAATACTGCTTAGTATAAATTGTCGTCGTTCAATGTTATTCATCTGTGAGTGTATCATTTCTGTCTCGGAGTGAGTCAAAAGTCGACAGTAAACTCATCCTCTGTTGCTCCGACATTCGAGACGTGACGTTCGGTTCTTGGTCGAAGCCCAACTTCAGGAGAATTTCTTGCTGGATGCTTTTCAGACGAACTTGACGTTTCCTGCGAGAAAAAAAAGGAACTTTAAAATCATTCTCAAAAGACCTCATCATACGAGAATCAGTCTGAAATTTAAAATCATTCTCAAAATCCTCATCACAAGAGAATCAGTCTCAATGAACAACTATTCCAGTTGCCATTACATCCTTGAAATTCGGGGACTAGCCTCAAATTTAGATTTTGTAAAATTTTGTCTCCCAAAATACTTTGTCTACTTTGAGACGAGGAAAGTGTTTATAGATCTGTTTCTTCTTGTCGTTCTATCCGAGTTGCACTTTAATTTTTTAAATATTATTCATTTGGTCAAGTTAGTTGTTCAGATTAGGTTATGAGTTTAGCTTAATGAAGCAAAATTCTCTAGGGACAAACTTTGCCAAACAAGTTGTATAAATTATAACACAATATACAAATAAAAAGAACTTGAAGTAAAAATAATTTGGATTACAAACATCAAAAAGACTTTAAAAGACATTCCAAACTAAAGTTTAAATACAAAATAAAAAAAAAATTACAAAATAGATGAGTACTAATTTAATTTGGTCAAGAACGAATCGTTCGGGGGAATTTGGAGATTGTTGTTATGGAAGTCTATATAACTGGTAAAATATATTTGAAACAAAAACAGTCTTTATTCAAAATGAGTTTTAAATTTTAGTAATTTTGGTTCATATATTATTAGTAAAAAGTTTAATAAATCTGCAATTTTTATTTTCCTTTTAAAATTTAGAGAATTGAACGCACTGAGAGATTCAATAAACGTTCCATTTTAAAGTTTTTAAGTCAGTAAAGTTTCAAATACTGGTATACGTGTTGGTATCATAGTAAGTTCTCCCAAATGTTTTCTAAATGTTCCCTAAGTTTCGTTTCAGTCGGGAACACACTGTTGACTTTTCCTTACATTACTGTTTAGAAATGAGTCGCCTCCTATATGCAAATGTTTACCTTTTTAATAGCTTTTACTACATTTTACTTGTGTGTCAGTAGAAATCCATTTTTAACTTCCTGACTAGCTAGAGATCTGTAATTTTGTACTTAGGTTCATAGGTACAATTAAATATTCAATCATAGGGAAACATATTGGAGAATCGATTTATTTCGGTTCGATATATCTTCAGTCCTTTTGTTACTGTCACCAAGTTATCAACATTTTCTAATTGAACCTCACACTTGACGTCAAGTGCAGCAAAAATAACAGCTCAACTTCCTCGTTGGCAAAACATCTGAATCTCCTACGGATGGTGCTTGTTATTGGGGTTTTAATTTTGCCAATTATCTGAAAATGGTAACAAGCTCTTGTACGTATAACTGTACTACACGTTTCAAAAAAGGTGAAAATAATGGATTTTGTTGCTTCCCTAAAGATCCTACATTGCGAATTCTTTGGATAAAAGCAAACATTTGGTGGAAAACATTTTCAGAATGGTAATAAAACGCTATCCTTACTGTAATGTAATAGATTATATAAAATTATTATGATCTAAGAATTTTTTTATTATTACTAAGTTTTTTTTCATATTTCTAATGTATTTACTATTCTTTTGTGTGAAGTACTGTAATTATAAATATAATTATTTTTTGTCCTTAAAATGATCAGGTTTTGCACATTTTTATTAGATTTTTATTTATGTAATAGTTATTGTGCCTGTTAACATAATGTTATTAGGTATTATAGGGGTTATGTAAGTAACCCCTATAATACCATATGTAATACATTACATATCAAAGTATCATAATCAAAGTATAACTACTTTGATTATGATACTTAACAGTACTATGTAGAGTGTTTAATTTTTTAAAAAAAATATAATTTTGTAGATGCTAAAACAAATCTATTTTGAATGACTTGGCCAGTTTCTGATGTTTCCGTTCCCTTCCCTCAAATAAAATTTAGTTTTATTGTATATGTGATCCATGTCATATTTATATATTTCTAATTTATAAGGTAAGTTCAATTAAAATTACCAGAGCATAATGACTACCAAGCTACATGTCAACAACATTTTATTCTACACTCTTCAGTTACGGTTACATACTAAACATTTATCGATATGAAAAGGGAAGCACAGGTATCGATATATGACATCTCCCTTAAAAAAAAAAAAAAAAAAAAAAAAAATTAAAGATATAAACATTTAAACAATATCAAAGAAAAACATTTACATTTAAGAAGTTACAAAGTCTCTAAGATACGTAGGTTTTCGAACAAGTCTACGAGTTCTTGTAAACATAGAATTTTGCACATGATCTGAATTAGAGGATATTTTTCTGGGAGATAAACTACCAGGAATATCCCTTACCTTTGGCTCTTCTCTTTCCTTTTTCACAATAATTTGTCTGGAATCATTTTCCGTTACCTTCAGGTTTTCACCATTTTGTACCAAATGAGATTTTCTTATCTGAAACTTCATATTTCTAGGACCTTTTAGTATTGCTTTGCGATTTCTTTCAATTGTGTTTCCATCAGATTTTAGAATTTTATAAGATCGTGGTCTGTTAGCATTTGAAACAATTTTTCTGCTTTCCCAGGGTCCTGATCCAGATTTGTAAAGAAAAACCTTATCTCCTTCGTCTAATGGTTTGAGCTCTTTTGAACTCTTGTCAAAATAATATTTTTGCATTTCCTGTCTTTCCAAGAGCTTACTTCTTACGTCTAAATTTTTGTTTACTTGTTCAAAAGATTCCCTTATTGGCAATAATCCATTTATTTTTCTTCCAAATAATATTTCTGAAGGGGATGGTAAACTGTTGGAAATTGGAGTATTACGGTATTCAAGTAGAACTAAATATTGATCTTTACTATCAGATTCTGCTTTTAGCAACAACTTCTTTACTGTTTGAATATATCGCTCTACCATACCATTTGATTGTGCAAATTCAGGGCTAGATGTTTTATGTTCAGAATTCCATTCTTTAACAAATTTCTTAAACTCTTTGCTACTGTACTGAGGACCATTGTCAGAATACAAGAATTTTGGTATACCATATCTTGCAAACATAGATTTTAATAATTTGATTATACTAATGCTTGTAATCTCCTGTAACTGTCCAATTTCAACAAACTTGCTAAAATAATCAATTACAATCAAATAATTCTTCCCATTTAGATGAAATAAATCTGTACCTAATGTTTCCCATGGTCTGTATGGTACTTCTTTTGGCATTAACGGTTCCTTGGTATTGTTTTTTTGATACTTCAAACATGTAGAACAATTTAAAATTAAACTTTCAATATCTTTACTCATTCCAGGCCAGAAAAGAATTTCCCTTTCATGGCTTTTGTACTTGTCAATTCCCATATGATTATAATGTATTCTTTCTAACATTAACTTACGTAGACTTTTAGGAACTACTACACATGAATTTTTAAAAATTAAACCATTCAATTCTGTAAGTTCTTCTCTAAAATGAAAATAAGCTTTTGCCTTTTCTGGTACTTTTGATTTATTGTTAGGCCACCCATTTTTAATTAATTTCAAAACAATCTGTAATTCTTCATCATCCTTGGTTGCATCTAAAAACATCTTTTCTTTTTCAGGTGACATAACCACTTCCGCATTTATCATACATACATGGGCTTCTATTTCTTCTTCAAATGCATCATTTTTTTCTTCTATGAATGATCTAGATAGTGCATCAGCTATTGCAAGTTCTTTTCCAGGTTTGAATTTAATAGTAAAATCATACGGTTGTAGGCGAATTCTCATCCTCTGGAGACGTAGAGGACACTTATTCAATGGTTTCTTAAAAATAGCTTCCAATGGTTTATGATCACTTTCAACAATAAAATTATTTTCAAAGACATAATGATTGAATTTTTCACATCCAAATACTATCGCAAGTGTTTCTTTTTCAATTTGTGCGTAATTTTTCTGAGTTTCTGTTAAGGATCTAGATGCATAAGATACTGGTAAATTGTTTTGTAAAAGAACAGCTCCTAATCCAGATTGTGAAGCATCTACAGACAGCGTTATAGGACTCTTACAATCAAAATATTGTAATACCGGTTTGTCAACTAATATTTTCTTTAAATTATTAAAAGCTTCTTCGTGTTCATGATTCCACTGCCACAACATATTTTTTCTAAGTAGATCTCTTAATACAGATGTTTTTTCCGAAACATTTGGAATGAATCGAGACACATACGTAATCATTCCTAAAAAAGTTTCTAATTCTTTAACATTCATTGGCGTCTTCATATTCAAAATTGCTTGTACTTTTCCCTCATCAGGTTTAAGCCCTTCCTTGGAAAATGTATGACCCATGTATTTTACTTCTTCTATTCCAAATTTACATTTGTTATAATTGAACTTAACGTTTCTCTCTCGAGCTTTATCTAAAACTTGTTTTAGTCTTCCATCATGAGATTTTCACCCCAAATCAATATATCCTCTATATAAATTTCAACCCCTTCAATTTCATCAAAAATCTCAGTAAAACATTTATGGAAAACTTCAGGAGCTGAATTTATTCCATACGGCATTTTTAAGAAGCAATATCTACCAAATGGTGTATTAAAAGTAGTAAGATCTGAACTAGAATCAGACAATTTTATTTGCCAAAATGCTCTATTTGCATCAATTATGCTAAAAACTTTTGCACCTGATATTTTAGAAGTAATTTCTTCAAAGGTTTTAATATGAAAATGTTCTCTTAAAATATTTTCATTTAAACGCTGAGGATCTAAACAAATTCTGAGAGTACCATCCGGTTTTCTCACTATAACTAGAGAATTGACAAATTCTGTAGGGTGATTAACTTTTTTAATAACACCATCTTGTTCCATACGTAACAATTCTTGCTTCAGAGAATTCATAAGACTCAATGGAACTCTTCTACAGGGTTCTATAGTTCCAACTGCTCCCTCTTTAAGTTTAATTTCATATTCATAATCAGCAATTTGACCAAAACCCAGAAATAATTCATTATATTTTTGCTTAACCCATTTATAATTATCTGTTGTTTCTACAGCATCAATTCTTCTAATTAGACCTAACTGTTGAATTGTTTTTAAACCCAAAATGGCTGGAACATTATCTTCACATTTTACAATTTGGAATTCTATCTCACTTTTCAATCCACTTCGTGTTTCACATTTTAAAATACATTTACCAAGAACATCAATTTTTGAACCATTGTAATTACTTAAAATAGCCTGTGTATTTCTTATTGAATCTTCTCTTAGATTTAGTTGTTTAAATTTTCTATATGGCAATACATTACATTGTGCTCCCGTGTCCAATTTAACATACAGATATTTTGAAATATTCACTTTAAGTTTCTCTATCCAGTCATTAGAATTTATATTCAATTTAATTTCACCTAAAATATATTCTTCATTGGAATATGGCTGTATGTTACTAACCGGAACTGGTTCATTAGAAATATGATTAACTCTTTTTCTAAAACACATTTTAGCAAAATGATTTCGTTTTTTACAATATAGACAAATTTTATTAAAAGCAGGACAGTTAAAAAGTGCATGAGATGTGCCACATTTTCTACAAATTTTATTAAACTTACCTGGATCTTCCAGTTGTTTTGATTTCGTTTTCATTTCATTTTTCTTGTTCTTGTTTGGTAATGCTCTTTCATACGTTTTAAAGTTTTTTTTCACCTTTACTGAATCCACATTATTTTCATCATTCATTGTTTTCAATTGCATATCTGCCAATTCCGATGCTTTACATATTTTAACACATTTATCCAGAGTTAGTTGACCTTCTCTTAATAATCTATCTTTCAGATTTTTATCACCAATACCACTTATTATTCTGTCTTCTATTAAGCTGTCTTTTAACGTTCCAAATCCGCAGTTAAGACTTAGCTTCTTTAGCTGAGTAAGAAATCCATCGAAATTTTCTCCCGGTTGTTGAGTTCTTGAAAAAAAAAAATATGACGATCCACTCTTTCGTTACTCTGGGGTAAGCAATATTTTTCAAACGCTTCTATTACTTTTACATACTTTTTTTTTTATCTTCATCCGTGAAATCGAAAGTATTGTATTTCTCCACGGCATCTTCTCCTATCACATGCTGCTATTTTTGTTTCCTCCGGTTTGGAAACAGAACCGGATGCAATTATGTATATTTCAAACGACTGTTTGAATTTCTTCCAGTTTGCAGCCAAATTACCTTCAAAAGAAAGACCATTTGGGGGTTTTAATCCTTCCATGGTGAAATGGTGAAATCGAAAGTTCTTTTGACTCAAATCGAAACAAACTTATTTTTATAATTTTCAAACAGCAAATCAATATGATATTATACAAATAACTGTCGGCTGCGCCATGTCATATTTATATATTTCTAATTTATAAGGTAAGTTCAATTAAAATTACCAGAGCATAATGACTACCAAGCTATATGTCAACAACATTTTATTCTACACTCTTCAGTTACGGTTACATACTAAACAGTTATCGATATGAAAAGGGAAGCACAGGTATCGATATATGACAATCCCTATCGAAGCTCGTAAGATACAATGAAAACAAGCAATGTTTTGCCAACGAAAAGTTGAGTTGTAGTCAGCACTCGTATTTGTTTACAAACATGTCCTTTCTCTATAATTATCGCCATTCCATGTCCATTCCTTGTCTATTTCCTGTTTAGATATTCACTCGTACTTTCCTGTTTCCGTTTCTCATATAACTACTTGTAGAAGCAAACTAAATGAGGGTTATGCATAACCACGCCATGATGGACCACTGGATTTCCCATAGAAAAGTGTGGATTGTAAACATTTGATTTAATTTGTTCTTCTAATTTCTTACCGTAATATTTTACATCGCACTTGAATTGAAATGGCTTCTTCCATTTTTTATCAACTTTTACCAATTTATGGTTTTTCTTTCGAAAATATTGAAAAGTAAATATTGAAAATAAACGTCGAAAACAAATGACATGGACAATCCACTGTATTAAAGCAGAGTATACTTGGAAAAAGTTATTCAAGTCGAATTTTGAGAAAGAGTTTTATTTTTTACAGGTAAACCATTAAATCCTTGTTATTCAAGTATATATGATCAACAGTAAGCAATAAGACGATTTCACGCAGCAGGGCACATTTCAAACTATGACAATTCTGGCTTTAGTTTCAAACGAAAGGGCAGTTTATTGTTTGTCTATTGGCTGTTGTAAACATGAAAATGAATGGGAAGGGCGTAGTAGTAGTTCGTGACGTTTGCGACAAATTGCTCTATGGTTTGAACAAATATGTAAACGAATGCATCATGTAATTTTCTGTACTCTCGATACCAAACGGTAAATAACCCTCATTCAGCTGAGTGTTCAGTTGTCAAATGCGATTTGGAGAACAATGCCAATACTAGCCGTTTTCTGCTCGCCGCTCGTGTCGTACGTGTAGAGTTGTGAGTAGTGGGAAAAACCCGGGTTTTTTTGCGAAGGGAATTTTGAAAATTTCCAAAACTTGGGAATTTTGAAGTATTTTGAAGTCGACAATTCCTACGACACAATGAGAACCACCATTTTTTTCTGTCTTTGTTGTAGACCTCAAAAGTGGATATTTTCACAAAATTTACCTATTATATGCTATGAAATAAAATTGAATAATTGGATTAAGTAACTCTATTTGGCAAGGTATGATGTTTAGCATGAAAGTAGGAGTATATTTTTCTTTGAGAAATATCCAATATTTTTATTATTCCATAAATATTAGGCAATAATCTGTAGTGTCACAAAACCCATAAATCATTATTTTTCTTGGATAACATCTCTTTCTCTCTTTGTATATATGTATATATATATATATATATATATATATATATAATATATATATATATATATATATATATAATGTGTGTGAGTGTGGGAATTGGACATAAAATGCAACAGTGTCATTGGATGACACCTCTAAATGATATATGCATTACAAAAAATAATAAACTGTTATTTTAAATTTAAAGATATTTATTTTATATTATAAAAGGAGGGAGAAAAGTTTAACATAAAGTAATTTACATAATACATAACGATAAAAAATAATGTATATAATTATTATATTAGCAATTAAAATGGAACCAACCAGTTATGTGTTGGATAAGGCTAACAGAGTAATTAATTACTATTATAAAATCATTACTACTATAAAATCATTTAAATGCTCATTGCTATTATTTCTTGAATACGCACACACACACACACACACACACACACACACACACACACACACACACACACACACACACACACACACACATATATATATATATATATATATATATATATATATTGCCAAGAGTAAAAAAAAAATCTCTTAAAAATAATAGGCTAGTTCTTAAATAGCCACTGTTGAAAAAATAAATGTAAACATTGTTAAAATGATTTCTTCCCAGAATTCTGGGTTTATTCTCACCCCTTCAAAATTCCGGGTTTTTTACATCTCTACTTATATGCTGGATCACCGTATCAATTCAATTCAATAGTGTACTAATTAGAAAAAGAATAATATCTTCTAAATTTGATACAATTACATTTTTTGTTTGTGATAAAATTATATTTTTAGTAGAAACAAGAATATACATAAAATTACATAAATCATTCGGACCTGAAACGAAAACCATTATTTTGGTGGAACGAAAACCGGAACTGAACTTATATATTTTTAGTTTAACCAGAACGAACAAAAATTGGGGTTCGAAGGCCTGGGTAAATGTAAAAAGCTGTTCAGCGTACTCGGAATCTCAATGGCAGAGATTTTGAACTAGTAATGCCATTCATTGGCAAGAAGTAAAACTAAAAACTCAATAAAAATGTTTACTTTTTAGTTCATTTTTTAATCACTTTTCTTGTTGAATAAAAGTGATTTAAAAATTACTTTTTCTATTCTTTTTTTGGTTCAGGTTGATGTGGTATTAGGCCTTCAAAGAGTTCAAAAATTTTCGCTATCATAAAAAGAAATCCTCTAATTCTTAATCAGTAAAAGGAATTCTAAACTGAATCCATTATTTATTTTTCAGTTCGTAAAGGTTGAAGTCTGATGAGGTATTTAACTCAATTTTGTTGGAAAGCTTTATTGACGTTTAATGAAACAGTAGTAATGCTACGTAATGTAAAGTAGTATTCTTTTCTAGAACTAACTAGTTACTAAGAATTTAATTTTTATGTAAAATCTAATATTTTTATTCAATAACAATTATTACATTAAAAATTATATAAAACTTAATATAATTCCTTACACAATCCTGTGTTCATGTTTCAGTAAACGTATAAAACAATTTGGGGGGGGGGGAAATATTGAAATTGAGAAAATAGATAGAAATTTGAAAAGTAGAAATCTTTAATTAAAAATTAAATTTGTGATTAAGTACGTAACATTTAAAACAATTATATCTTGAAATGTATTTTTATTCAATTTTAAAATGAAATAAAAAAATTATATATATTGTTTTGAGGGGGGAGGGGGAGGCACGAGCTAATCTAGCCCTTCCCCGTCCGTTTTTTGTGTTTTAGTTGATTGTATTATTATTGTTCATGTCAAAATCAAGGTTAACATTTCTCACATTTTTTTGTTAACATCATTACTATTTCTTTATTATTGTTCATGTCAAAATCAAGGTTAACATTTCTCACATTTTTTTGTTAACATCATTACTATTTCTTATATGCTAAGTTTAGAAAATATCTTGTCGATAAAACATTTCGAGTTTAAGAGTTTGATAATTGTCGAACGTTTTAGATTTCCCTGTATCCCCCCAATGTTTTTTTTTTATATATAATAACCTTAAATATATATATATATATATATATATATATATATATATATGTGTGTGTGTGTGTGTGTGTGTGTGTGTGTGTGTGTGTGTGTGTGTGTGTGAACGTATCCCAAAATTGTAACGAGCAGTATTTGGAAGAATAAAGTCATTTGAAATTAGAAACAAATTTGTCTCCAGAGGAGTCCTTAAACGGAACCATTCGATCTTATAGTTTTATTCACTATACTCCATGGTTGAATTCCTGATAGTTTTTGGATATTGGCAACAAGGTATTTTTCGTCGTTAATATTGAAATATTCTTTTCTGAGCACTGTTTTTGTTGAACGTCGTATGTATGTGTCAAATCGTTTGCAACTAGTTGTTTAAACATTTGTATTTTGTGCAGTTACATTGACTCGAATTCCGGTACTATAGCAGCAAAGAGAATACGAATCTGCATCGAAACAAAAAGCTCATAGGTAAGAATTTTGCGTATTTAATATTTTGAAATGAGTTCAGTTAGACTGAAGACTGAATTGTTTAAAGGGACCGTTTTATGTGGAGGGCTATTCGGTAGACCATTTTCAACTTTACGTTGTTATACACGAAGGGAGAAAGATATATCGGGCTTTTGCTGCCATTCTCGGTATAAATTTAATATTGTTACGATCGAGAACATGCATTGCTTTTGTTTTTTTCTTTACTTTATCGTAGCATTCTGTAGTGATTCATACGTTATTGAACCCCTTCCCCTTTTTGTCACAAAGGCCTATATTTTTTATTTATTTATACGAGTGACCTACATTTTTTCATTATATTATTTTATTCCATATATATATATATATATATATATATATATATATATATATATATATATATATATATTAAAATTTGTTATTAAATACTTACTGGTGGAAAGTTATAAACAGAAATTATGTACTTAACAGTTTGAGATTTGTCTCTAAATAATACTTGTATGCATTAATGTACTCTTTTGGTTACATTTAATATGTATTACCGTTAAAGTGTGAAATACGTATTTCTTAAAATAACTGGGTATTTAATAAAAATATTGAGCATGTACCAGATAATTCTCCGCCAAATAATAAACCTTTTTTTACCTGCTTCATTGGGTACTTTACAATTCTAGAAAATTAAAAATTTTACTGATCCCGTCATATATTGGGCTAAATGCTAATATAGAGAGATTGAACTTCGAAATCAGAATACATTTACACTGTAATACAGCAATTTAAAACTCCTTTTACCACTTTAAAGGCTATAGAATCCATTAAGTGGCCAATTTCATTCTTGAAATTTACTGATTACCAAATATAACATGTTTATTGACTGCATACATAAATATTCAGTTCTGCTTGTATTTTCAAATAGAATGCGTAGTCGTAAACATTTATTCACTTAAATAGCTCCATTTTTGACGTGAAAAAGTAGTGTGTGCCTTCAACTTCACAAACACATTACATGTACCTATTTTTAAACCTTCTATGAAAGTACTGTATTCTATTCACGAGACAATGTATGACTTTGTTATGATTATTTGATAGATTTTTGAAAAATGTGTTCTTAACTGTATATAGTATCTTAACATTTTGAAAAGGATTAGATACAGTCCATTAAATGTGTGACATCATTCTTTAATTTAGTCTTAAATACATAAAGTTTGTATTTAAAACTGTTTTAAGGTTACAAGAGAAGTTGAATTTCAATTGATAAATTTTTAAACGTTTTGTGATGTTTTTATAATATATTATGTTGTTACATGAAACATAAGACAGTAAAATCTATTAGAAAACTAACAGGTCAGTTAAAATATATAAAATTGTTGAATTCTACGATTTAACTGGATATTCGATAGAATAACGATGACTCTATCGTTAAAGTATGAAATATGGTACTCGAAAGTTCTTTGAACCGTTTACAGCTGTTTTGAAATGACGTGTGTTCACTTCATTCAGTTGCTTTTAGACGTCACTATTTCTGCAACATATTTTTTCTTTCCGTTCTGTTTAAACTGTTAGTATGAGCAATAATAATTTCTATCGTCTGCCGTTCTGTTTAAACTGTTAGTATGAGGAATAATAATTTCTATCGTCTGCCGTTCTGCTTAAACTGTTAGTATGAGCAATAATTTCTATCGTCTGCCGTTCTGCTGTTTAAATTGTTACTATGAGCAATAATAATTTCTATCGTCTGCGTTTCCTTATTATTTATCAGTTAATCGTCCGCAGTAGGGATAACATATTTTTTTTTTAGAGATTTCAGCTATTTAGGATCCATTAATTTATAAAATAAATTTGAAATTGTTTATTTTTCATTTTAACGTTCTATTATTAGTCATTCTATAGAATAACTACCGTAATTTTGCACTTATAGTCCGCACAATCGTATAGAATGCGGGTGCGATTTTTTATTTAAAAAAGTTTCATAAATCATGGATAGTCCCCACAACTAGATAATCCGTGGACTATATGAGCAACAATATGTATTTTACTATGACAATATTAAATCATTTTAAGAATAAAAACCTAGGTACATTAGAGTGCCGAAAAGTCTGGATGAGACTCCATTAATTCCAACTTTAAAACTTGAAATCATTTCTTCTGCCATAACCTCGGAGACGAATTTAAACGGAAGAAACAACGGCTTACATTTCTCTGTTCGAGAACACAGCTATGAAAATCGTTATGCAGGCCATTGTATTTTTTTAACGACGATTGATTCGCCATCTTCTATTTTTAATGTTTCCTTTTGCTTGTGCTTATTTCTTTTTGCTTTTATCGTCGACCTTCTGAATTCCTTTCAGCTTGAAATCAGCAGGTAAACTGCGACGATGTTTTAGAGAAATAATGGATAACCAATATGACCGCAAATCAAAACTTTGAAAACAAAACACTCTGATCCTCGCGTTGAAATGACCTTCGACCCTCAAGCTTCGATCTTGAACCCATCCACTGGGTGTCGTCAATCGGAGCTGTAAATAGTGACTATCAATATACTCCAGGACACAATTTAAGATTGCGCTACTGGCTACTACTGATTCGTTCTGCTTTATGGGTTGTATTTTTTCTTTCATGGTTTATTACAGATACGATACAATGTCTTCTTGACGTCTCGCGACCGATGATCTAATGTAAACAAAAGCACGACTCGTGCTTTTGTTTACATTAGATCATCGTTCGCGCGGCTTGCTTCCCCCCCACATCTTCCGATTTTGATGATTTGAGAAATGATCAACTAGCAGATAGTCCGTGGAAGAAGAAATTTTCTTTTTAAACACGTATAGTCCGCGGACTATACGTTCAAAATTACGGTAGGTAAAGTATGAAAAGTTTCATCTATTATATACTTAAACTGACTTGTCTAATTATTTTTTGAAATGCATAGTTCTTCTATAATATAACATGCTATAATATAATAGAAGTTAATTCCTGATTCCCAAATAACGCTGAGTAATCTGTTCGTCTCTTGGGAAAACATTTACGTGATCACTCGCTCGGGTGCTAAAAATCATTGAAAGATGGATTTTTTGGGGAATTCTATGTAAAGTTCTTGCTTTGTAAAGACGTTAATTTTTAACCTCATTAAATTTTAAGGTCCACGACGTCCGACTTCGGTATTTTTTAAATGGAGACATGATAGCAAATATTGCCCAGCAAGCCCGGGCAGTCTGTCATAGGGAGCAATTTCACGTGTAATCGTCGAGATAATTTCGGCTGGTTACGTATATATATGTAATAATGGGGTGCGTTGCTTTAAAGTATTTCAGTTTTCGTTTCAAAATTCTATATGTCAATTCTTATAAAATGGCGGCGTTTTTCTGGTTTTGGGATTTTCACACGCACTCTGTCAGTGGGATGGGTTTTTAGAATTCGCGAGAACTTCCTTAGCGGCATGATTGGCTGTCTCTTGACGTCCATCATGACGTCGATTCCGGTTTTGAAAGGTTTTAAATAGGCGAGCACCAAGGTTCGAAGGGTTGTTCGTCGTGGCTCTGGTTGTTTGTAATCGTGTAAAAATGGAATGAAACCGATGAGTTGGGTGGTCATTTTTTGATTGTTTGCTGCACTCATGCGGACTCCCAGTGGACACGACTACATTCCGCTGGTGATAGATGATGTGAGACGGCTACGGTCTCTCTCTCTATCTCTCTCTCTATCTCTCTCTCTCTCTCTCTCTCTCTCTCTCTCTCTCTCACACACACACACACACCAGTTATATGTTTGGTTATATACGGAAGCAAAGATAATCTTTAAAAAGCTCATACAAAAGGCAATTATTTCTCTACGTTGTTTTCCAAGTGTGAAAAAACAAATAAACGGGAAAAGATAGCCAATGTTATAATTGGCGAATATTTCGGAAAAGAGAGAATTTCGTGGGTTATCCAATGAAAGACTAGATATAATAAAGCTGGCGTCATTAGATATGTTTTGAAATTTAGAAAATAGGTACTTTATATTTGTTTCTGAACTACGATCATTGCGAAAGTAAAATATTTATTACAAAGTATTGCTGCCCAACTGAATGTACTATAGTGAGGCATAAGCGGAAAAACTATACTTTTGCTCAAAAACAACTAGTGTATGTTCGGATTATTTTGTGCCCTTTTTCAAAGTCTCTTTGTGTTTTCCTACTCAGTATTTTGAACATCATCGGTTGCAGAAATAGGAACACTCATAAAAATTGTGGGCTGACTATCCCCCTATCTAAAAGCAAAATTAAATCAGACTACGTATTAAAAGTGACATACTTTTATACATTTGTTTTGTTACTTAACCCTCTGACTGCTCAATTTGTAGATCGGAATGAATTAAAGAATTTTGTATTTTAAATCGATATATATTGAAGAATTGAAATATGATTTGTTTTCTTTCTAGAAAAGATTTTTTATATAGGTTTTTATCATGAGAAACTAAAATGTCAGAAAAAAACATTTTCAAATGTTACCACAAGAAAAAATTTTCTACTATTACATTTCTAATTATTACATAATATATTATCTAATATAACTATATTTCTGTTCATATAATACTATTTATTAAATAATTAAACGTCTAATACTGAATATATTTTATTTCACTGGTTAAACGGTGAAAAGAAGGGATGCTCCACAAAGGAAAACACATGACCGCGAAATGCGCGGGATGAGCAAATTTTTCTACTTTTGAGTTGCCCGTGGAAATCGAGGGATAGGCAGCCAGAGGGTTAACAATATAAATAACACCAGATAAAAACAAATATAACAACACCAAGATACAAAAAAAATGTGTTACTTATTTTTTTTTTTATACAAGCTGTTTTATATGTCATGTCGAATTAAAAAAAATTACAAGTAACAAGTTTTGTAGTTGTCTCTCCATTGAAACGATTTCGTCGTTTATTGTGGATGACTCCAAACTTTGAAACAATTTTAATTGTAAAATGTCATGTTATTTGTTTTCATTTTAAAATTTATGCTTTTAACTACAACTTATGTTTTTTTACTGTAATTCCTATTTTGTTTTTTTTACTGCGACTGGATTCCATTTTTACAATGGCATGTTCACGGTTCATTTTTAACATTCACACATTCTTATTATACTGTATATAAGTATGTTAAATCTGGTGAACTTGTGAGTGTCCTATTTTAACTGCACTACTATTTTTATGGCTTTTTAAAAGTCGCTTCTAATTCTAAAAGATATTATATATTAAAACTAAGACCTTTAATACTGTTTTTAACAAATCTGATCCCTTTTGGACGGTTAAAACCACTGTTATCCAGTGTCCTGGTCAAAATGACAACCCTGACTGGCTGGACATATTTTTCGAGAAGGTGTGACTGGCTCTGTTCGTAGCACCGAGGCATGAAAGCAGTGGTTCGAATCCCATCAGACGCCATGTTATTAAATTAAACATTTTAAAGACAAGAGTTTTTTTTACATTAATTTCAGGCTTAATCACACTGAGCCATAGCAACGCGTGGTCGGGCATAGGTAGTATATCCATATATGTTCATGATGGTATATAAATATGTACGTATATATACATATATGTACATACAGTGGACTCCGCTTAATGGGATCCATTTGGGACACCGTGATTATAATAACAATAAACGATATACGAAATTAAATAAATCCCCCCCCCCTTTAATTCACACTTACTAAATTTCAAAATGATAAAACAAACCTTATATTTATGTACCGTATATTATCATTTAAGTCATAAGAATTGTTTACATAATAAAAATAATGGATCCATTGTTGACTGTCTACCATTCTTTCTAAGAAGCTCATGGATAAATCGTTCGTCATCATAATGTTTTTTAAAGTCACCGGAGCAGTGTACTCCACGTTTCGACACTTTCGATGCCATTCAGAAGCTGAGAAATGTTTAACTGCGCTGACTCATTTTTGGTAACCTCTCATAACGATTTAAAATTTCCATCTTTTGTTTTTAATGTTAAATCCTTTCGCTTTCTGGCTTCCCTATCGACAACCTGCACGTAAGCGAGCAAGGCATAAAATGGGAATACGCTCCTTCTCAGTTCCGATAAGAATGGGTTGCCTTCTGCTTCTCTGACAACCAGTGACCACCAGAAGGGTGTGCTTATTTCTGAAAAATTCCAGGAACGTGTTATACCCCACTCCTTTGTTTTTTCTCCTTTTCCCAACGTGGAAAAGGGAGAATTCTTGGAAATTAAAACAGCGTATGAAAAGAAAAGAATGGGTTCCTTCTGAATGCATTGTGAATATTCCTTTTCCAGTTAAAATGAGGTTCGAAAACTGATAACGTTAACCAACATCACGATCCCATAAAGCGATCATTTTAACATACAAATGAATGGAGAAAATCGGGACCCAGTGATTTAAATAACAATAAGCGATGGATAACATGAACCGAGATCCCATTAAGCGGAGTCCACTGTATTCTTACATACATAAACATATACATATATTCATTCTGCATACATATACACACATACATATATATCCATACATATACACACACATAGATATATCCATACATATACACACATGTATACGTACATATATATCATATTCATTCATGCTTACATATAATGTATGTATGATTATTACAATATTAGTGAACATTATTATAAGTATGTTCTATATTTTATATTGTAGCGTCGAAACGAAACCGGCGGACGTTGAACCCCTTGCCCGCTGAATTGATTTGAGAAAAACGTGACAAAAATTGGAATAATTTTTTTCTAACTTGGTTCATTATCATCCAAATGTTAGAAATGAACTATTTTGAAAAAAAAAAAAAAAAAATAAACGAGGTAACTTCTATTTTCAATATTTTCACGTTTATGGGAAATGTGAATGGAAATGCGGTCATTTTGGCTCCAATGACAGGCAAATCTATATATATATATATATATATATATATATATGTACTGTCTGTTGTACTGTTACTGTCTGTCTGTATTCAAGAGACTCAAAAACCATGTATCCAATCGCTGTGAAAATTTGGGAAATGTTTAGGTATATCCCTGGGAAGGTTTTTGTAAATTTTTAACGTTCTAAATCCATTCCTTCCCCCTTTTTCGAGCATTTCATGTCACTATTCCAAGCATTATTTTCCACGGTTAAAAGCAAACGATTCACTTTTTAATTTATCGCATAACTAAGTGAAAGAAGTAACATATCTAGCAATGTGACGTCATCCCACGTAATTATATTAATCGCAGTTTTCCTCGGTTAAAAGCAGGAGATTGAAATTTCAATTTATCACATAATAAATAGGTGAAAACGATATTTTTTTTTATCATTATGACGTCATTACTTTAAATATCTAATTGATTCATTGCTTATTTTATGTTATTTAAACATCGTCTGCGTAGTATTCATTCGATTGGACCTGGCAATTGAAATATAAAGGGATTTACTTTCATTTCTATGCCACTCAAAGCATTTTTATATAAGAACTCATTTTAAATTTGATTCTTGGTTCATTTTTACGTTACAATGAAATGTTTATCAACAATATTCTAAGAACAAAAAGTACACATTTCAGCGACTCTCGTGGGCAAATTAAAACCTATCATTTTATGTAGTTATCTTTACATTCATAGGGTTGTCGATATGAATGTGTGTTTCTGTTTCATACAAAATCATGGTGTTTGTCATAAAATTCCTTAATTTTGGACAGCATTTATTACTACCACCAAAATTAGCACTGTTGCTGTCAAAACCTCTGCTTCCTATTCTACCACGTAATTGGGCAAGATCTATTAACGTTGCTAATCAACGTACAGGAGTAATACAGTAATGCAATTTAGGGTTCAACTTATATTTTACAATAAAAAAAAGTTCGAACAAATTTAATATAAGACACAAATTTGATTATAAAAACTGAATATTGTTATAATACCCTTATAATAGAAATATATAAATATGCCAATCACTCGAACTGAACTGTGACGAATTAAGAGAAGTTATTCACGGAAAAAAAAATCTTTGTTTAAAAGTAATATATTAAGTTTACCGTAGCGAAGCACGGGCACACGTGCTAGTAAATGATAATTTCGTGGATAAATATAATAAACTAATACATTATCATCTCTATCTACTGTCATGAACTCTTTAGAATGTCACGAATCTTTTGCAGCGTCCGAGAAATGTCGCGAAACTGTTCTCGGAAAGGTCTCGTATCTATTGGGGGGAAAATGGCCCATGTAACAGGAGGCATTGCACGAACAGATTTCCGTCCTCACGGAATCGAAATGCCGTTCTTTTCGGGCAAGGGGGTCGTCGCCGTTGCGATTCGGAAGGGAACGCCTTACCTCTCTCGGTAGCTAAGGAACATCTGATGGGTGTCGTTGTCGTTGACGAGGTCTTCGAAGCTGGTGTTGGACACGAAGATATTGTTCGCTTCCTGGATGAAGATGTCTGCGGCCGACTGGTTGAGGTGCAGCAAGATGAGGGGCAGCGGCCTCCTGTCCGTTTCGTTCGAAAGCGGAATCCCGAGAGGAACACACAACCCCAAGACGATCAGATATCGGAACATAACTGCTTTCGGTTACGGATCCATCGCAGCAACTGCGCCGAGAAACTCGATATCGCCGTTCAATCGCGGTGGCGCCCAAGGTCGGCCACTTTGTTGACGCTCTTCCACTCACGAGATCCGAAAAGGGTGGTTCCGTTAAGAAATATTCGATTCACAAGTTAAAATTTTCTGAAGGGGTCTCAGGACTGCGTACATATACATACATATATTCATATTCATTCATACATATGAAATGCATATATATTTACATATATATATGTACCGCAGACATAATACCGTGTAAATATATAAGTACATTTATCGGAACTGAATCGAAAGAAATATCGGTTTATTTCGGTTCGATACATCTTCAGTCCAGTGGCGTGCGGTCCATATGTGCAGGGTGTGCACTGGACACCCTGGCAAAATTATGAGGGACAATAATTTTCTGCACCTATGTCTACCTATCTTTATATGGTATATAATAAATATTATTTATAATATATTCAAATATTATGTTGATTTGTTTGCTTGTATTCCCGCAGTGCGTGCGGTACTAAGTGCTGCACCACGTAGTGCGCAAACAAACTTAGAATGTTCTGATGTGTACGCACTGAGCACTAAATTGAAAATCACGCTTTATATCTATGGGCTACTGGATAAGAACAGCATACTATGGCACTGAGGCAAGTGCAGCTATTTTCCCGCACTTGGCATTCAGAATCATCCGAAGGTACGGTTTTAAACGTGGTATTAGAGGGGGGACTTACGTGCTGAAGCGATTTTGGTTTTTTAACTGATTAACTGGTCGTACGATTTTGCAGACGGTTCATGTTTAAATTTATGTATATTGTAAGATTTTGTTTTCATGGAAATATAAAAGTATTTCATCAATGTAAAGTGAAATGTTTTAGTGTGGTAAATTAATTTCGGTGATGTATTCTATTTATTGAATTAATTAGCTGAAAAACAATGTTGTTTTGTTTCAAAGAAACGAATTTTAACAGAACAGTCCCAATTTTACCATTCATTGTGTCTTAGACAGTATATAACTTACATTATGTAACACCATATCCCTGGTTTTGTTTTTAAAAATTGTCAAGATGTTTTTCGCAGAATATGATTTCCAAATGTTAAAAACAATTAATAAATATAATTTAATCCACTGACCGAACAAGAGACAGTTCGCTCTATTGTGCCAGCGTGTAGTGAAATCCTCTGCACGTGGAATAGACGTTCGGTTTGTCGGCACCCATGAGCATCCGGATGAGGCACCGCAGAGGCGGGCGGCATGTGGTGCTACGTTTACTGAACACATGTTTTTCGTAGAAGCCCGAAGCGTTGTTTTTTCGACGCCGATATCATACCATACAACAAAAGACGGGAGAATTCTACTAGCACTGAAGGAAAAATCGTAAGTTTATCTGTTTTTATAGTTATAACTCGACTACTCGTAGGTAAATATTTTATTTATTGTAATCTTTAAATTTATATTCATAATAAATAACCCATTTCAGAATGGAGAACTCAGATTTCTCAATAATTAAAGATTTATTGGAAAATCCATGTTCTCTGCACACCCTGCATGAAAACCTACCGCATGCCGCTGCCTGTCATTTTGTTACTGTAACCCTATTTTATAATCGGAGGTTAACCGTATAATTATCGTCCTTAAATGTCCATTGCCTTTCGTTTTGGTGTTTACGAGTACTTTTCTGTTTAGTTTCGCATCTAACTACTTATAGAAGGGAGATGCAATTTTGGTACCGAATACCAATGCTGGTTCACGCGGGTCTCTACTCGCTGCTCGTGTACTGTACATGCTGGTTAGTGGTATCGATTCATTTTGTATCCAATAAAAAAATAAAATAAAATGTTCTCTATTTTGATAAAACAATTTTTTTATGATATAATTATATTTTAATACAAGTAAGAATATGCATAAAATAGTGATTCGTTCTGAACTGAACTGAAAACTTATTTTTGGCGGAACGAAAACCGGATCTGAACCGATGCATGTTTTTTTAGCTGAACGGAAACCGGAAAGAAAACAATTGCAGTTCGAAGCCCATGCTATACTAGTATATAGCCCGTCTTATGACGGGATTAATAAAATTTTTAATTTTCCAGAATTGTAAAGTACTCTAAAACAGGTAAAAAAAATGGTCTGTTTTGGGGCTAAGAATTATCTGGTACACGCTCAATAATTTGTTTATCTCCATACTCCTCTAAAGTCTCCCGATACTGTGAATGCAGTTTAGAATCCCGATGAATTCAATGAGTCAAAACGTGTGGTTATCTGCAAAAAAAGAACGAACGAACTTCTTAATTTTCAAAGATGTATATCTTAAACGCTAAATATTTATGAATCCGCGAAAGAGACTCCTAGACTTTTATGAAAAGAATTTGTCGTTAATACCGGTGATAAAATTTTCATTGCAACAAAAAATAATCAATGATTCAATTTAAAATTATCTCCTATGTATATAAGCCAAATATAAAAGAAAATTGACGTAATATCTAATTTCAGTGATAAAACGTACGGAAATAATGCAGACGATATTTACGTAATTTAAAATTAGAAATGAATAAATGAGATGGTGAGAGGAATGACGTCATAATGCCAGTAAAAATTGTTATTTTTATCTATTTATTATGTGATAAATTGAATCACCTGCTCTTAGGCGGGGAAAACAGGACTTGAAATAATGGCATTAAACCCTTGAAAAGGGGGATTTTTAAAGTTTGAAGGACTTGCTTTGAAATTTGCTAACCCTAACTCATCAAGAATCCAATATGGGTGCCCCTATCCATTCCAGGTCCAACCGCTTCATGAGTAGGAGAGGCTATTATTATATAGGGGATATCTGTATAGCCAGCTGCACTGGAAAAAAGAATAAGAGCTTAGTACATCCTAGTTTGATAGTTTTAACGTGTTATTTTACTGATTTTGCTAAATAGAAATTAGTTTTGAATTTCAGGTTTTCCTTCAAGTGAGGCATTGAACTGAAAAAATGAGCTACTGTGACCTGCACCTTGAACGAATGCATAAAACAGTCAGGCTGCCGCAAAGTTAATGGACAAAACATTTGTTAACCCTTGGCATGTGGGTGTACTTCACAGCCCACTTACGCGTGCAGAGGGCGTTTTTTCGTGAATCGCGCGAAAGTTGAGTTATGCAGAAAAATCGCAGTCCATCGACAAACTGCTTTGTTTCTATGCAGGAAACTTTTTTCTATTTACACTTTAACGAAAAAAAAAATATTTTTACAAAATCGCAAAAATAAACAAAATGAAAGTCCGATCCTCTGTCGGCGCCTATTTCTCCGTCACTCTCTTTGTCACAACGTTCTCATTTGATCCATTTTGTATTCGACAATAAAAAACGAAGCTTCCAATGGAGCAAACACGACTAGTACGTTCCGGAGCTAGGAATTCGATGGAAGACGAAATAACGTAACCAAAGACCAAAAATCCTAACTTATGGAAGGAAAAAATGCAAAGCGTTGCATAGCAACACGCATATAGTGTCACACATCCATATAATCATACGTATTGAGTAGATTGGTGGTGGTGAGCGGGTATCCACCCCAAATCTACTCAATACGTAATTTTACGTGACCCGAGCTCCAGTGACAGACTGCAAAACACTTAAAAATACGTTGCCGGCACGCGAAGTGTTAAAGGCTCAGACGACTCGAAAAAATTATTTGCCACTTCTCTTATCTTGTAAACGACCAGTCTTACAAACATAATTTTTTTAACATAGTTAGAACAAATTATCTTTACGCACATATCTCGTTCATTTATCAGACACAAAAAATATTTGTTAGAAAGTTTTAAATAAGAGACACTTTGTTTTTAACTAAAATGATATTCTGGCTAACGAGCGTGGTTACTAATAATATAATTAAGACAAACGTATTGTTTTAAAACATACTACGATACCTCAAAAGAACTTGGAACCTAAATTTGTCTATATTTAACACTAGATTTACGGACCGAGCCCATTGGACTCACTAAAAATTAGATCACTATATATATATATATATATATATATATATATATATATATATATATATATATATATAAAACTTTAATATCCCTTTTCAAAAACATTCGTTGGTTTTGAGTTAAGTAATAAAACAGATGTCCACTTTCATTCCTCTTCCCCTTCATTTCGCATTATCCAATGGGGTAGACCTATTTGCTGCACGGTGGTGAGCCCATTGGACTCATAGAATGTGTATGAAAATAGAGTAATAAATATAGTATAAAGTAAATATAGGGAAGAAGTCGAGAACCCTTCCATTCCAATGAGAGAAATTCGTGCGTGAAATGAAGACGCCTTTGGAAATCGGATAATGACGACAAGAGCATTGACTCGGAGAGATCGGTTGCCGATATCGCATGCGCCGCTTACGTAATACACCTCATTGAGAAGCGGAAAATCAGACTAAGGAAAATGAATGCGTTCGAAATGAACGACGATATTGCAAAGAATTAAACTGCAAACTATAATTAAATTACGAAATGAAGTCGTTCGTAATTGAAACGGAAGTAAATACCTTACACGGAATAATGTCGCTTTAACATGGTTAAACATGTTAATGTGGTTTATCACTTCGCTACCAGACATATATTATGTTAGGCAATTTGTTTTCGTGCTCGCCTTTCATTACCAGTGTCTGAGCATTTCGAAACACGCGTAAAACGAGTGTCCGTAACATCTAATTGAAAGTAGAATTCGACGAATGTCGGTCAAACTAACTTATGTGTATTCGTAAATACTTTGTTTCTACTGTACTGTGTTTTCTGAACACGATCAAAGGAGTAAAATATTAGGTTGGGGAAAAAATCCATTATTTTTTCGGTAGATGGCTGTAGTGATCGATATCTCGTAAAGTATCGATTAAACAATTTCAAATTTATGCTCGTTGTCAAGGTTAACTTTCACACTAAAAAAATTTTTTTTACATCTTTTTGTTTGGTCCATTTAGATGTGAGTTACAGGGTGTTAAAAATGGAAATCAACAAAGAGAAAATGCGGTACATTTTACAGTTTTTCTTTGATAAAGGCGAAAATGCAAGTCAGGCGGTTGAAATTGTGAATGTTGTTTATGGTGTCGATACTGTAACAGCTAATTACGTGCAATTTTGGTTTCGTCGATTGCGTTCAGGCATTTTTGATGTTAAGGAGGCACCTCACACAAGCAGCCCGTAGTCGAAAATGTCTATAAAATCACAGAAATAATCGAAGTTGACCGGCATGTTAGTAGTCGTAGCATCGCACAGGAGCTAAAGATCGACCCTAAAACAGTTTAAAACCATTTGCGCCAAGCTGGATTCCAAAAGAAGCTCGATGTTTGGGTGACACACCCATTAATACCAAAACACATGATGGATCGAATTTCCGTCTGCTAAGCCATGGCCAAAACGGAATGAATTCGACCTATTTCTTAAACGGATGGTGATTGGGGATGAGAAACGGGTCAAAAACGACAATATTGTGCGAAAACGATCGTGGTCAAAGCGCGGTGAAGCAGCTCAAACGGTGACCAAACCAGGACTAACGGCCAGGAAGGTTCTACGTATTTGGTGGGACTGGAAGGGAATCATTTATTATGAGTTGCTTCCAAAAGCCAAACACTAAATTCAGATCTCTACTGTTAACAACTGGAGCGTTTGAAGCTAGAAATTGACCAGAAACGGCCAGAATCGGGCAACAAAAGTGGTGTTGTGTTCCACCAGGACAACGCCAGGCCATACACGTCTGTAGTGACTCGCCAGAAACTCAGGGAGCTTGGTTGGGAAGTTTTAATGCATCCACCCTATAGTCCGGACCTGGCACCAAGCGATTACCACCTTTTTCTGGTATTGCAGAACTTCCTGAAGGATAAGAAATTGGGATCAAGAGAAGATTGTGAAAATCGATTACTAGAGTTTTTCAAGACTTCTATGAGAGAGGCATTATGAAGCTACCTTTAAAATGGCAACAAATTATACAACAAAACGTGCCTATTTGACCCAAATCGGACAATCCGAAACATGTTAAATAAAGTCATTAATAATCGATTTCTTTTTCCCCAACCTAATATTTTATTATTTTGGCTTGCCTCCACTCGGGTAGTCTCTGTAATTCGACGAGAATTAATTCCCCCGATCACGTTATATTATTATAAAGTTTCGCCCTGTCGTTTTTACTTTCTGGGCAAGGATAAGGATGCTTAATCAAAACGAAGGAGTTCGATAGAAGAAGCGGCGAGTTCGTAGTGGAACTTAATCTTTGAGAGCTAAGCAAAAGAACGTCAAAGGCACAGAAGGGAATGATAGTCGGCCCCACAGCGAGTGAAACGGGGAATTTATTCCCGGTGTAACGATCCATTACATGACCCGAGCGAAAGAAGAACGGAAGGTGACCAGTCGCAGCGAACCGTTATGGTTAGCGGTAAGTAGACACGCGTGGTCAAGACAAAGCTGTTTGTGTACTAAGGTCAATGTCGAGGCACTCTCTTAGGCGGAGGTACATTAAGAACTGTCAGTACGCCGGAGTCAGTGTCTCTACACATTTATGATGTCTACTGCCTTCAAAAGACTCGGATATAATTATAAATCGAGTGACGGTGGAACCCACATATGGACCCAGTTACCGGTGCCACTAATAAATTTAAGTTGTTTTGGTCGGTTGACTTAATGACGACTTTTCGACCACATCTGGAAAAGGATCAGCTGATCCAGTCGGATCGGCGGACTGAGTCACCCGGGTTCTGGAAGGTTCCAGGAGAATCACGCTAGGGGCAACCGGGATCCCTATAAGATTAGCCCCTGCAGCTTAGTCAGCGTTAATAGTAAAAAGGAACTTGGATGAGTGGAAATAATGAGCTGTAAAAGGGGAAGAAAATTTGTATTTATTTTAGAGTTAGCTTTGAGAAATAGGTTCAAAGTCCTTTTGGGAGTGGGAAAACAGATTTGAAGGAATAAGAATGGGAAGGAGGAATATTTTTGAGATATTTCAAGTGCAGTAACTTTGATATATTACATATATGTATATAAGGTTTGGTTTTGATTTAGAGTACGACGGTATACTTTTTGCAACACGAGGGCTAATCCTCTCGGGACCTACTGCTTCGAGCGGATTCCCGACGGCTACGAACAGCCACGTCACAGTGGGATTCGAACTCATAAACTCTGGTACCGTAGATCAGCACCATTTGCATATCGTTTCTGCCTATATATGTATATATGTGTATATAAGTGTGTGTTTATATATTTCAATATACAATAGATATGTATGTATTGGATATGTATATATGTGTTTATATATTTGGGTATATATATAGATATGTATGTTTATATGTATTAAATATGCACATATATATGTATATTAAATTGAGATGAAATACTATATAGACTGTAAATTGTCATTTTTCAAGCAGGATTAAAATAAATTGCTTTTGTTACAAGTTTACAATCGATTTCGTTTTGTCTCTTAGTCTTTTTTAACACATTGTGGGCGGGACGTTACTAGTACGGGTTAGTGTAACAACATGGTTTGTTGGTGGGTACAAAAATAACGGTACAGACAGGAAAACGGAGCCGAATGTTCTTGTTTACTACATGGTTACTGGAAAAATGGAGACGCATAAAAACTAGTTTTTACAACGGTCGATGTGGAATCGCAGAACGGGAAGGTTGATTTAAAAAAATCAATTTAGGTTTAAAATTAACATTTTATTTATGCTTGCGAAAATATGTGTGTGTATATATATATATATATATATATATATATATATATATATATATATATATATATATATATGTATATATGTATATGTATATATGTGTATATATATGTGTATATATATGTGTATATGTATATATGTGTGTATATATATATATATATATATATATATATATATATATATATATATATACATATATATTTTTGTCTATTTCTATATTTGTTTATATGTTTGAATATAAAATACGAAAAATTGGTTGAAAAATGAAATAATTTTCGATCTATTGAGATTTAACTGAATAACTCAATGGAGGCGCCAAAAGCCCGCTCCCGGTACCATTCCGCTGCGAAATGGACTCGCACACAATGGGTTAAATTCGAATCTTTCAGTGTACAATATTTACATTTTATTCGTTAGAATTAAAAAAAATAAAAGTAAGCTCATTGTCAGTATGAATTCCTGATTCCGTAGGAGAGAGAGAGAGAGCTAGGTCCTAAACGAAAGGTAGCCTAGTGTCGTTAAGTCACAGGCGATCTTTAACATAAAGTAGTAATATAACATAAAAGTATGAATTTTAATATTAAGAGATTATAAAAATAAATTTCATGTACGTTGATTTTTTAACTTTAATTCCGTTCTAACTCATTTATCACTTCCCCCAGAAAGCAGTCATTTTTTTTTCTTTCTGCCTACATTTTTTTTCTCTCCCTTTTGTCTACAAAATGAAAACATGGTGTTCTATTTTTGATCTTGGATGCATTTCTTCGGAAAACGTTTACAGTGTAAAACGAGAATTTCTTCTAGTTCTTTAACACAGTTTGAAAGTGGAAGAATCGAAATGGAATACCTCGAAGATTCGTTTATGGAATTTAAGGTAAATTTGGATTAAAAATTCATTATAAATATCAAGTTTTAGAGACAAAGATTAACTGATAGTCATTTTCATTAGAGTGAGTGTAACAAAGTGATAATTATTTTTGACTTGGTTTACGTATAATCATAGTGGACAAACTGAATCGTCTGTTTAAAAGAATATTACTGAATTGTCAATATCTTTAAATAGGCAATGAAATAACGCGTGAAAAAACCCTGCTTTTTTCCCCATTCCTGCAGAAAACGTCAATATTGTATTCAGTATTGAAAATTTTAAAATGTGTGTATTTCAGATTTTTACTGAACTGCTGGAGATTTCATTATAGCTATTCTATTTTCATTAGATGCCACAAAACAAATTATAAATAGTATCCTGAATATTTTAAAATCCCTTTAGATTGTTCGCTTATCTGTTTTATTTATAGAACTTCTTGGTTCTTAGCTTCAAATCCCCCTTGTTACTAGGAGTAACAGAGGAATCGTATGAAAAATGAACACTTCGCGTACGAGCAACGTATTTTTACGTTTCTTGCAGTCTGTCACTGGAACGCGGGTCACGTAAAAATACGTATTGAGTATATTGGTGGTACACGTACTAGTACGTTTTCTGACGATTGATACTTGAGCGCGGGTCACGTACTAGTACGGGTTAGTGTAACAACAGGGTTTGTTGGTGGGTACAAAAATAACAATATATACAAGAAAACGAAGCCGAATGTTCTTGTCTGTTTCATAGATTCTGGAAAAAAGGAGACAAAAACTAGTTTTTACATCCGTCGATGCTTAACCACAGAACGGGAAAAAATAAAACTATAACTATTTCTATTTGATTTTTCCTATTTACGATACTATTATAAATTTACCCACTAAAAATATATTTTTGGTTTAGAAAATCTCATGGTTGTTACTTATATATTTATATTTATTTGTTTATAATATTTCAATATAAAATACGAAAAGTGTTTAAAAAATGAAATAATTTTCGATCTGTTGAGATTGAACTGAATAACTCAATGGACGCGCCAAACGCCCGCTCCCGGTACAATTCCGCTGCGAAATGCACCTACACACAATGTGTTAAGAGTGTTTTACTTTTTTGGACCATTAGAACGTCCGAGGCTCTAAGGGTCGCCTCCGCTTCCAGATTAACCAACTGAGACCATTCGCGATCTCATTACAGTGCTCACCCCGTTCCGTGTGGCAGTAAAGTTCCCTTCATTTTAACTGGGAAAAGGCATTTTACTTGGAGGGTCTGCATTCTATGATCAATGACCACAACCTTGCCTTTTCCCAGGATTATCGTGAAAAGTCACGTGATCATTCCGTGCAGTGGACTCTTGATGCAAAAAGCAGCATCTACGTTTATTTTTTTTACCATTTTTAATGACAAACTCCTTTAAATTGTGAAAGACCTTCATTCGATCCGTTATCATTATTTCAGTTGCATTTTAAAATGTTGGACCAGCAATGTAGGATATTTCACTTTTAATCTAAAAGCAATTGCAAAAGTTTAAAACAAAGAGAATCCATTATTTGTAGGTGGAGCGAAACAGTCCTAAATACACATCCAAGCTGATCTGCGATGCTTATCAGTCCAACAGCTTCGACAGCTGGTCCAGAACTGTAGAAGAGGTAGGTCTGGCCGTGGGGTCCACCACCGTACACTTCCGCATGGCTTGACGAAGCTGAAAAAAAGAACACCAACTGAAATAGTTTTTCTCATTTCGAAATATATATGTAATGATGTTTCGATTCGATCTTTCTGGCAATCTTAGTGAATGCATTTGTTTTCGAATGTTCCCCTGTGGGTTCCTTCTGGTTACATTAATAAGTTAAAACAGATTCTGACGCTTAAGCTATGTCATCGGCGTGACCCGCGTGACTTGTGGGAGATTTCTAATCGGTTGGTACAAAAAACTATTTAAACAGAATGTACAGTGTTTGCGTGGAGTTCGTTTGTAAGAGCTGCTGCCTGAATAAACTGTTTTTATATATGAAAACTTAGCCCAGTGGTGTTGGGGTAGCTCTTCGCGCTCCCACGACACAGGTCCGAGGTTCGATCCCCGGACTGGGAAAGGATGACTCAGCCTTTTATTCCTTCACTAGGTAGACAAACTGAGGATCAAGCATGCTTGAGAGCTAAACACTGGGGGTTCCGTGTAAGGCTGACCACCTAACCGGAACATATGCTTCGCACCCAGGGTCATTGGTCTCAGAAACGGAGATTGGTCCCCCCCCCTAGGGGCTGTTGTGCCGAGGAGGAGTATATATGGAAGCATTCCATTTCGTTTTCACTCGTCTACGGTTCCGCGACTGCAGGGCTGAAATATCAGCTCGGAACTCTCTTCGAGATAAGGCAAAAAGCTTCATGTCATATATATATATATATATATATATACATACAAAATTAAGTTTATTAGAGTACATTTTATTTACATAAATATGTATGTATATATCTATATCTATATCTATATGTATATATATATATATACACACACACACACACACACACACACACACACACACACACACACACACACACACACACACACACACACACTTCTATCTACTTAAAATGGATAAAACAAATGTATTTAATAAAACTGAATATAAAAATTTCACGCTTTTGAGGAAAACAAAACATTGAGTTTTTGGAAAATAATCTGATATTTTTCTTTGTGTTGTCTCAACAAATGGTTCGTTGTCGTCCATTTCACCGTTGGAATGGACGTCCCAATAATTACGCGTACTGTCCATGGTGCTTCTCATTTCGCAACAGGAGTTCCTGCATTCATTTCATATTCGTCGCATCTATGATATTTTTCGAGCTTTGAAAACGTTTTTGTCTCCCATAATACGGGCTGTACACACATGATCGTCATAGAATGCGACGAATTCTTTCGACGGTCCAATAATATAGAAACTTGCGCCTGCTCTGATCGTCTTTTCCGTGTTCTGTTCACGTCCAAA
>CM063508.1:189018956-189046456 GCA_032207245.1 Pardosa pseudoannulata
ACATATATAAATTTGGTTTGGTTTGGAGCGCTAAAAATAATCAGGAATGGAGGACATAAAATAATTAAATCATACAATATCATACATACAAAACTTTCCAAGTCGAATTCAAACGACGCAATCGAATCCATTTTTGGCTAAGCATCGATAAATAATAAGAACAACGTTAAGGGAAAGCTTTTTAATTATGACCGTTTACCGTACAAAGATTTTTGTTCTTGCATTAAAAAAAAGTATCGAAACAGATCGAACGCAGCTGTGTGACTTCAGGGTATTCCTCGATTCTTTTAAACCGCATTAAAAAAAAACAAATGATGTTCTTCGAAACAAGCATAAGGATCTCACCAAATTAATTTTATTTTAATGCTTGATTAGGATAAGAAAATAGGTTTTTTTATAATTTTGTGTTTTTATTAAAACCGTTTGAGTCTAACGAAACTAACAAAAGAAAAAACTTAGTGTCGATCAAACTTTGAACACGTACATATGTGAGTTTCTCATTTGGCAAGACGTTTAGGCGTGTTTCGCTGTCATTTGTCTCATTGGGAGATGTGCCGCCAATAAATAAACCCATTCGCAAAAACGAATTTCCCGTAATAGTGAACCGAGTGGTACGGAAGCCAAAAAAGGGTTGGAAACGCTATACTAGATTAAATTTTCTGTTCATCAGACAGCTGCAGTGGTCACACAACACAACAGAACTCTTGCTAGAGAAGCATGGAAGAGGGGGTTAAAAATGGATAATGTATACTCACTGCGTCTAAGATTTGCTCGTCTTCGTCGCCCTTTCTGGGGAAGGTGAAAAGCGGGCAGACGTCCGGTCTGTTTTGGTCGCTGTCCTTCTCCTCCTGCCTCCTGTTGTCCCTCCACAGGTCCTTGAGCCGGGGAAAGAACCTCTTCTTGGTCTCGCTGAAGCGTCTGCTCTCTCCGCTGGGTCTCTCGGCCAAGCTGTCGTACTCCGCCTCGTCCATTTCCAGCTCGTCCCTGCTCCTGCGCATGCGCTCTTCCACGATGTCGCTCGGCCTGCGGATCTCTAGCAGCCACTTGTATTTGCTGCTGACATTCTGGAAGGTGTTCTGGATCCACTGTACCGAGCGAGACCGGCCCCTCAAGACGGAAGGACTGCCTTCGTCGAGGTCCACGAACACCAAATGATCGGAGGCGTTCGATAAGGGCGCCTCATTGGAATGCGAAATGCAATCTCTCACCTCCAGATAAGATTTCGAATTCTCTTCCGAAATATTTGCAAATGGGCTTCCGTTATCGGCTTTGAAAGTTCCGCTATCTGCGGTGACGTCGAGACGGGGTATGTCGAACAGGGACACAGACAGCCTCTTCACATCTCTCTGGAAGGAAGCGGTCGACGACGAACTCCTATCTTTGTCCGGGTCCGGCAGAGGGGAACCCGACCGCTCGTCGGCAGTCGTCGATGAGGCTGATATCTCGGAATAACCCTCTTCGATGAATTCGCCTTCGGCCGGATGTTCGGGTATGGAATACATGTTCTCCCCTATAGATTCTGTCTGATTCTGTAATGAAACGAACACAGTTTCGAACTGGGTTAACTAGAAAAACAGAAGACACTAACCAAATCTCTGAAGTGAAAGCGATGCTTTTTTGTTTCTACAAAATCTCTCTTAATCGTTGATAGCTGAACGCTGGCCGATTGGTTAGAGCGCTGACCGTCGGTACCGGAATTCGTGGGTTCGAATCCCACTGTGGCATGGATGTTCGTAGCCGTTCGGAATCGGCTTTAAGCTGTAGGTCCCGGTCTCATTAGCCCTCGTGTGCAAAACAGTAGACCGTAGCGCTCCAAACCAAACCTTAATCGTTGATAAGAAATAGGAAATGTGCAGGGGGAGAGGAGTAAGTATAATTATTCATTTCGAATAACATCAGGGGTGTGTGTACTCTCGGGGTACCCCCGCAATTCCGGGTTTTTCCAATTATCCTTCCGGGTTTGGAAACATCTTTCGGTTAAAAATTTGCATCATGCTATTTTGAATTCAAAAAAGCAAAACAATTATTTAAATAATTTTTTAAAGTTTCTCGTCAAAATTTCGTTATCGCTTGTGTGTCGCTTTTCAGCCGCAGAATGAGTATTCTACTACAGTCAGCATTTCTGGTCACCGTAGGGGTAGAAAAGAGGGGATTTGCCGAACTACAAGCTTTACTCCGAATGGGTATCGAAAGATTTGCGCAAGCGTAGCGCAGCTCGCGACTCTTGAGAGTGTTTGTGGGGGAAGGGGCAATATTTTACTTCTGCATTTTGCTGTAGTTTAGCTCTTATTGCACCACAAAAGAGATTTATGGTTTCGTTTGGTTTGGAGCTTTAAGGTCTCCTGTTTTGCCCACGCGTGTTAATGAGACCGATACCTACTAATTATCACCGATTCCAAACGGCTACGAACATCCCTGCTAGCAGCGGGATTCGAACCCAAGAACTCCAGTACCAAAGAGCAGCCCTCTAATGTTTGGCCATTTTAACACTTGGCATGCTGGTATACTTCACCGCCTACTTACACGTACAGCGGGCGTTTTTTCGTGAATCGCGCGAAAGTTGAGTTATTCGGAAAAATCGCAGTCCATCGAAAACTACTTTGTTTTTAGGAACGAAACTTTTTTTTTTATTTTACACTGTAATATATACTGTATGATTATTTAACACACACACAAAAAAAAAATTACGAAATTCCAAACCTAAACGATTTTTAAAATGAAAGTCCGATCCTCTGTCGGCGCCTATTTCTTCGTCACTCTCTTTGTCACGACGGCTCATTGGATCCATTTTGTATTCGACCATAAAAAAAACCAAGCTTCGATTTGACAAAACACGACTCGTACGTTCCGGAGCTAGGAATTCGACGGGAGACGAAATAACGCGACCAAAGACCGAGTCGCTCGACAATCCTCACTTGTTCTTTCCACAAGTTTGCAAAAATGCGAAGCGTTGTATAGCAAAGCAAACAACACGCCTATAATGTCACACATACGTATTCAGTAGATTTGTTGTGGTTATCGGGTATCCACCACCAATCTACTCAATACGTATATTTATGTGACCCGCGCTCCAGTGACGATATGGGAAATGTTAAAACCCATTTACTTTATTAAGTTCAAATATGAAGAAACTAGGCTCGATATATCACTTTTTTAACCTTACAAATATCAACAAGGAAAATATTTGATTTGCGGACATACATCAACAAAGCAAACCGCATAAATCTGCCTTACCAAACTACAAATATCTGTATATCCACAAGAAAAACGCGTATCTCTCTCCTCTCATAAAATGACAGAAAAGATAGCCTGATTGATGTAGAATACTTCTTAACATCGTTGGGTTTTTGACATATGTGTTTAAACCGGATGAAACCCTCAAAAATCCAAAGTTTTAGGTATGTTATTTTAAATATA
Source organism: Pardosa pseudoannulata (assembly GCA_032207245.1). Lineage (NCBI taxonomy): Eukaryota > Metazoa > Arthropoda > Arachnida > Araneae > Lycosidae > Pardosa > Pardosa pseudoannulata. The sequence continues at coordinate 189,022,374 of CM063508.1, forward strand.
CTATTAAAACTATTTGAAGCCCAATGAGTGTTAGGGTCGCTTACAATTTGCCCTCGATGAAGGGGGCAGACACGTCCCCTTTAAGTAGCTTGAACAAAAATAACTTTTCTTATTCTTTGCCTCATCATAAATTTTTGAATTTTTACTGTCATTACGCGTGATTTTCGGCATTTGTTTGCTATTCGTATTTCCTTATTTTTACCGATTTTACAAAAAATAAGACGTTTTTATACACAGTAAAAAGCGAGAGCTTGTTTTAAAACATAATATTTTTCGCACTATGCTTACAGCATATAATATAAATAAATACAGTATAAAATAGTTTAAAGGTTATGATTAAAAATAGAAAAGACACTAGTAATTTCTGTGCTTGGAAGTTGACTTATTTTGACTTATATGTCGAGCGCAACATTTCTCAAAACCTATTTCCTATTGGGGCAAGAAACCTTGAACTAAAATGATGGTAGATATATGATAGTGCTGGTAGATGGTAGTGATGGTAGATAGTGCTTAATGGGATCTCGGTTAACGTTATCCGTCGCTTATTCTTATCGAAATCATTTTCTGTATTCATTCGCATGTTAAAATGATCGCTTCATGGGATCGTGACATCGGTTCATGTTATCCGTTTTCGAACCTTATTTTAAATGGCAAAGGAATATTCGCAGTGTAATTCGGTAGGAACCCATTATTTTCTTTCCCTTCGCTGTTGTGTGAATTTCCGAGAATTCTCCCTCTTCAACCTACGGAAATGAGAAATGAACAAAGGAGTGGGGAGTTAACACGTTCCTGAAATTTTTCAGAATTACGAACACCCTTCCGGTGGTCCGTGGTCGTTAGATAAGAGAAGACAACCCATTCTTATCGGAACTGAGAAGGAGCTTATTCCCATTTGATGTCTTGCTCGCTTGCGTGGATCTTGTCGAGCCAGAAAGCGAAATGATTGAACGTCAAAACAAAAGATCGAATTTCTAAATCGTTATGACAGGTTATTATGATGACGAACCATTGATCCATGAGCTTCTTAGAAAAATTGGTAGACAGTCAACAATGGATCCATTTTTTAAATTATGTATACAATTCTTATTTTTCAAAGGATAATATATACAGTACATGAATATAAGGTGTGTTTTATTCATTTTGTTTAGAAATGGAGAACGTGTGAATGAAAGGGGTGGGTAAATTTATCTTATTTTGTATATCGTTTATTGTTATCAAAGTCACGATGTCTCAAACGGATCCCATTGAGTGGAGTCCACTACTCCTTTTTTGGCGTCATTTTGACGCGTACTTACCTCTCGAAAACAGAAAAAATGACTGTCGTAGCCATCATTTTAGTTCAACGACAAGAAAACTTCATTCTATTGAAATGCTGAAGGTTTCTTGCCCCAATAGGAAATAGGTTTTGAGAAATGTTGCGCTCGACATATAAGTCAAAATAAGTCAACTTCCAAGCACAGAAATTACTAGTGTCTTTTCTATTTTTAATCATAACCTTTAAACTATTTTTTATGCTTTTTTTTTCAGCGTGTAAAACATCTTAATCTACAACTTTTTATCCCCTCTGAGTTTGGTGTTTCACTGTATGTACTTTCCATGCGACTATGTTTTGAAGTTCAGTGTATTTTGGAATAAGGACTCCCGATCAAAATGTGGTTGATGGAGTCAATCTTTGGAGGTAATAAACACAATTGGACGTTTCGATATAGAAAGCACATGCTTCTTAACACTAGATTTACGGACCGAGCTCATTGGACTCATTAAAAATTGGATCACTATATATATATATATAACTTTAATATCCCTTTTTAAAAATATTCACTGGTTTTGAGTTCAGTAATAAAATAGATGTCCACTTTCATTCCTCTTCCCCTTCATTTCGCATTATCCAATGGGGTAGACCTATTTTCACGGTTTTTGTGAGCCCATTGGACTCATATAATGGATATGAAAATATAGTATAAAGTAAATATATTGCCAAACGATGGCCAATGGGTTAGGGTTCTGGCCTTCGGGACCGGAGTTCGGGGGTTCGAATCCCACTGTGGCATGGACGTTCTTAGCCGTTCGGAATCGGCTTTAAGCTGTAGGTCCCGGTCTCATTAACCCTCGTGTTGTAAAAGAGTAGACCGTAGTACTCCAAACCGAAATAAAGTAAATATAGAGAAGTCGAAAACACTTCCATTCCAATGACATGTTACTGACGCACGGAAAAAGGGTCGAATTCAACCCTCGTGCCAAAGAAACAGATGTCGAAACCATTGTGCTCAATGGAATAGAAATGTTGGCGGAAAATGGGTTTCAAAAACAGATTTTATGGGTAAAAAATGTTTTCCATGAATTTTTGGATAATAAACATTTCATTTAAATTCATTTGGAACTATTTTCTTTGCAAAAAAACTTGAATTTTCTTGTACGAGTCCAGTGGGCTCACTTCAGTCAAAATAGGTATAGGATCAACATCCGTAAATCTAGTGTTAAAATGGACTCACCTGTTCGTTGTGACGACCTCTCTTGTTTGCTTCCTACTCTGTTCCGGTCACGCCGATATCTGCGACACAACACGCACCGCCATTTCCTCTCTCTCCATCTCTAGCATGCTTGGAAACTATTGGTAGCGATTAGGATTATATCGTTGTCTAGAACGGCTACGACTTTTGGTTCTACTTAATGGAGATTGTTTAAATTCACTTATATATCGAAACGTCCAATACCAGTCGAACGGTTCTTAAGACTTTTGTCTTTCCATGATCGAAATCTTTTCAAGCAGTGTATTCGAAACAGAAGTATTGGAAACAGAATGATCGGTGCATACTGAGTCAATTTCAAAAATTTTATCCTCCATTACTGATAAGTTATCTAAGTTTTCATTACTCATAATTAATATATTTTTGATTATTCTAGTAATTTATCAAGCCAATGTGTTCTCAAAATTTTAGAAGTGATATTATTTCCTCCTAGTGACTTCATTTTTCGTAATAATTGGCTGGGTTTCGTGTCCCTAATAATATTCCTATTAGCAATCGTTTAATACATTTTTCTTCAGATTCTTTACAAGTCCATTAACGCCCAGCTTCCTCATTTGAGAACAGTCAAAAAATGGTTTGTAGAGTTTTTGTTTTCTTGAAAGGATTCTTCCTTTTTAATGGAAATAGATATTAATCTTATGAATAATCTCCCAAGTTTTCAAATAGGATCTTATCTATAATGTTGTCATTTAGATCGGCATTTTAGGATTTTCAAGCTTAGAATAGGAACTTATTATGACCAGTATTCTGAACGTATACCAGTCAAAATCATGCTGAATAGCCATATCTGTAATAAGTCACCTCTTTTCAGTACTTTTCTCATATATGATAGCAAATAAATCTCTTATCACGAAGTTTTCTTCTTTTTTTAAAGACATCTTATGTTTTAAAATGACACCTCTTCATTAATGATGACTTGATGTCCTATTTAAAGGTGTTTAAATTTCATATTTTGTTTTACTTCCAGGTGTCTATAACAGATTCTATGTTAGGTATTTACTAATATATAGTCATCAGAAATATCCGGGCGTTAATGGGTTAAAAGTCTATCTTTTGCACAAGAATACTGATCATTTCGATCACTTTCGATTATATCCCATGTGTTCTCGACAACTTTCGGTTCTAGTTGTGCAACCAAATTGTTAAATTTTGTGACATCTTGTGTTATATATTTGCATCTGAAAACTGTGCCTCAACTTGAAAAAAACCATATTTCGGGTTTTTCTTCTCAAAATGGAGAATTACCTTATTTGCTTCAGGTTTGTCATCTACCATTTTACTTCCGCCGCTACTTTGTGATATCGATCCCTTATTTCCATCTCTTTTTTCAGTCATTTTTACGAAATTGGAAGGATCCGGGTCACCAAAAAATTATTGGTAGCTGTTTAAAATAAATTACTATTTTTTAAAGAAGCAAAAAAGAACACACAAAATATCACCAGCTGAAACGTTATTTTTTATTTTAATGTACAACGTTGCCACAAAACTAAAAATACAAAACAGACGATATTCAAAAATGAAATACATTAATTAAAATAATGGAGTTAAAGTACATAGAGTAAATGTATAAATACATGTTATTTATGAACCACTACAAAACAAACACGAGTGCTGATTGCAACTCAACTCTTCGTAAGCAAAACATTACGAGTTGACACTATTTTTTACGAGTTCCATAATGAACCACGTCTATAATAAAACTAAATTTTAATTATGAAAAGTCGTGGTCAGCCTAACGAGGATCGAATGGTTACGGCTCTTGCCCTTCGGTACCGAATTCGGCGGGTTCGAATCCCTCTGAATGGTCGTAGCCATTTCGGAATTTAAACAGTAGGTCTCAGTCTCAAGAGGCCGAATGGTAGAGCGTTGCTTTTCAGTACCAGAGTTCGAGGGATCGAATCCCACTTATGGCTAAATGTTTGTAGCCATTCGGAATCGCAAGAGTCTAAAAGGTTCGAATGCTCTTTTCAGCCCTGTTCTTTCTCCGTTGATCGAGTGACCTTCTAGGTGAGATCCCAAGCATGAAGCACTGTGTTTATTTCAGACTAACAAAGTTAAAATGCTATACAATGAAGCAATACAAGGTTGAGACTATCTATTGCTTCATTAGTTATAATATTGTATATTTAAAGGATTTTTCTGGGTTTTGTACAGAGCTTAAAATCGTAATTTTTTTCGTTCCGGTTCAACTAAAAAAAAAGTTCTAGTTCCGGTTTTTATTCCGCCCCAAATACCAGTTTTTGGTTCAGTTCCGAAAAAATTTTATTACATATGTATGTTCTTATTTGTACTAAAATATAATTTTATCAAACAAAAAGTGTAATTGTATACAAATTTAGAAGACTGTATTCTTTACTTCCTATATTTTGTGAAATGATACAATTCACTAGCATTTACAAAACTGTTCCAGTTTTCGTTCCGACGAAAATAAAGGTTTTTCGGTGTTTAGTTTTCGGTTCAGTTCCGGTTCGAAGCCCTGGTTTAATATATACCCACTTTTTTTATTTGCATAATTAGACGTATAACTAAAATTAAATTAACGAAAAGTTTATATACTTTTTTATAACCTTAGGATTGAAAAAATGAACAAGTTTTATTAAAGTTATTTTCGTTTGTAACAATCGAAGTGTATTACAATCGTTGTTTATGATGCAATTTCTAAAACAAAACATGAATAAAATCAATGCTTCAGTAGAAACTTAAGGGTAGAGGTTTAAATTCAAGGATAAATGCCTTTTTTTTTTTTTTTTTTAAATGCGTAGAACATCTCTATTTACAATATAACTTTTTCCAAGAAATTAAAAGTTTTGAAGGTTTAATGGTTTGCGACCTAATAAGCTGAAAATTTATTTAAATGTGATCAAATTAAGTAAAATTTTTGTAAGGCAGCAGCAATAACGTAAAAACGGTAAATATTTCACTAAAAAGATGGCAATGGTTATTTGTGTTTACATTTCCTATGTTTTGAATTCTCAGTTGACGGCAATAGAAGTGCCAGGCGATAAGGTTATCCTGGCTATCTCTTATTTTTCAGAAAAGTCTGACTTTTTCATTTCTTTATTTGAAAGTCGTTTTTATCATGTTTATAAGTGATGTGTATTCGGTTTTGAACTTTGAATATTACTACGACTGATAGTGTGACAACAAAGTTACGCTTTTCTCCCTTGTCTCGCAGATTGTAGCTTTTCGAGGCAGATTTGAAACACATTAAAGAGCTTAAGCTTTCTCAAAAATCATGGTTGTTTTAAAGTATTTTGTTTTTAAAAATTTGTTCTCGGCATAGCCATTAAATACTAGGTTCTGTTTCAGAAAACCTATGTTTCTCAGTGTGGGAAAGAAATGCAAAACACAGACTTACTCTCCCAAGTTCGACAGTTTCGGACAGATAATTTAAAACGTGTGTCTACCAAAGTGACTGCAGGAGATGGTCAGCAATATGTAGAAACATTACAAGAGGATGGAGATTACTTGCTTTTGAAGTCTGGGTGTACCAGTGGATATGTTATTGACAATAAGGCAGATATAACAGTATCTTTAATCTTGGATGGTTTGATATTGGGTAGTTATACTTTTATCTTCTTTTCCTTTTAAAGTATATCATTTTAAGATATTAAACTAAATGCCTATGTGTTATTAAATATATTAGTCATTATTGTCTTAGTAGCATTGTGTGTTGCACTTGTTTTATGCATTTCTATTAAATTTTTATTTTGCAAGGTAATGCAATAAAAATATTTTTAAGAACTTTTTTTCATGTATTTATTTCTGCTTTATTTGGCATTATTCATATTAGTTTAGTAAAATAACATGTAGTAAAATGGCTGTGTAATTTTTTTCAAAAATCATGGATAGTTTTAAATGGATAATTTTGTAAAAAATCTTGATTTTTTAAGTAAAATGAGTAAAAGTCATGGAAAGTCATGGATCTGCTAAACTACCGATTAAAAAAAAATGCATTGAATTGTTTAATTCTATTTTTACTTGTCATTTGGCTGAAGTTACTGAGTTTGGTATTTATGTATTATCCTATTGACCCTATTGCCAAGTAAAATTTGTTCACCAAGGAAACTCAAAGCAAGAAAGCTTAATGGGTGGGTAAATGTATATTATTCTGGTTTTTCTTAAATTGTAGATTAAAATTTTATTAATAATTAGTTTTTAATAAAAATTAGTTAAGATTTTTATTAAAAAATATAAGTTTATCTCTAGGGATATTGTATATAAACATTATAGGGTTATATTTGGCTATTATTCATGGTCACCTGGATAATACCAAAGTACCCTGAATTCAAATTGGAAACATTTTGATTGAAAAATTGCTATATGATTAAACTTAGGTATGTAGATACAACAATTTATTTTTATGTATGTGAGTTTATTAACACTTATAAAGTAAGTTTATAGTTTTTTTATGATAAAATTCCTGTCATTTCTCTAAAAGCATATTTTATTTGTATGTACATCAGAAGTTTTATTCATATATACTTTAACGAAAGTTTTTAAAAAAGCATTTTTTTTAAATTAAAAAAAATCAGATTCATTTGATTTAAATCAGATTTTTTTTTTATTTAAACCGGATTTCTTTGATATTTTTCTGAATACTAAATATAATGGTTGTTTTTATGTTTTTTTTTTGTAATATACAAAGAATAGTTTGTTATAAGAAGTAACATCTTATCTATCTAGTATATTCTACACACTGATTACCTAAAATTAAATGTATAAATTTTAATCTAAATACATTTCATTATTTTGTAATCAGATAGTGTAAACTCAATAAGATGTCAATTTAAAGAACAAATTAAATATTCTTTTAATGCAAACTATTTATTTAAAAAAACAAATCACAATTATTTCAATATTTTTTAAGCACTGAATGATGGATTTCATTGTTTCAATAAAAACACTACCTTGGATGCTTTATCCGCTCCTCATAGGTTATGAAGGCTAGAATGAACAATACTAAATGAAGAAAACTGTCTTTCCATTCTGGCAAATGAAGCCACGACTATCGTTATTGGGTAGACAAACTCATTTCGAGTTCTGTCATACTCCATACTTTCTGATAACGACCCCTCCATTCTTGGAAAGCACATGCTACCTATTGACACTTATTGACTTATTGGTATGATTGTGCTGATTGATTCCCAATTCTCCTGTCTTTGCAATATAGGTTTTAAAAGAAGTGGAAAAAAATGATTTAAATCAATGATTTTTTTAAAAAAATCAACTGATTTAAGTCATGCCAACCCTCATTAAAATTTTTCGCATTCAAATGCATTTATGTTTGTTAACAAGTCTATATTTAAAGGATGGGGTTCTGGACCTTCCCTGAAATAATTTCCATGCATTACAAAATTTTTAAAACTCATTATTATTTGTGTACATTACTAATTTCCATGTCAGGTGTTGAAAGATCATTTTAAATCGTGGAAAGACTTCTGTGCAATTTAACTGGTCACAAGAAGTTGATGAATCAGACATTACGTTTGGTGTAAAAAAGCATAAGCATAAATCAGGGTTCCCATGATCCTTAAAAGTCCTTAAGAACTCTTTTAATTTCAGCTTTCATTTTAAGGGCCCTTTAAACTCCTTAATTTTTGTCAAGGTTCTTAAAAACTCCTTAATTTTCATCAAATGACCTTAAAAACTCCTGGATTTTTAAATTGGAATGTGATCCATTTCTCCATCAATGAAATCTGCCATCGTCATGCGATTTCCTATTAGTTTTCTTACATGACAGTTTTTTTTAGTTATTTGACAAATAAATAATATTTTGTGTACTGAAAAGGTTTAAAGTCTAAAGTCAGCTGCCCTTTCCTAATAGCTAACAGTCATGCAGATTTTAATGAAACGAAGCATGGAGGAGGGGGGGGGGTTTGTAGATATTTCAGTTACTTACGGAAGTTTCATTTTCCTTGCATTGAATGTAACAGAAAAGTGTAAAACTTTCTTCTTTCCCAGGCAACGTTGGGTATAATCAGCTAGTATATACATACACTATATATATGAGTAATTTTTAAACCCTCAGAAAGTACTGTTTATAATGTTGTTTTTATTCACAATTTATTTTTAGTTTGATCACTCCAAAAACTTTAGATGTACAATTTTCAAAATTAGCTTTCATCAAATAGATTTATCTTATATTAGTTTTTAAACATTTTTAAAAACTTAATTTTGAAATATTGTCGGGTATTTATTGAACATGCCATGTCTGGTTCATAATCATTAAACTATGTTAATCAGGAAATCAGTTTTATGCTGTTATGTTGTGTATTTCAAGTAAGTCTTTATAAAAGTTGGTTTGGTCCTTAGAAAGTCCTTAATTTCTGTTCTTGAAAAAGAGCTGGAACCCTGTAAATGTAAAGGAAGGTTGTTTGAGCAAGTTGGACTTATTAGCTAGAACAGTGTTTACTGACCTGTTATATGCATATCATTAGTAGCATATTAGTTGCTGGTTGGTGGTATGCAAAAAATAGTCAAAAATGGCAGGTAGATAGAAAAAAAAAATCAATATACAGACAGAACTTTACAAGTATGGTTTGCTGTACACATAAAGTTGTTTGACACAAAGTGGGTTAGTTCCTAATTAAAAAATATTATTCTAAATATCAAACTGAAATTGAGGTTGTGACAAGTTCAGAAAACCTTATCACATTGTTTCTGTGATACATAATATAATTTCTATCTGAAATGTTGCCCATAGAAGGTATTTCATTCTTTAGTTATATTATTAGTTATAAATATTTCATTATTTTGAACTTCTAAGAATGATTTTTGAATACATGTATTAAAAATAGCTTCAAATGTCATCAAATAGCATTATAATATTTACCAATATAGCCCAATCTTCTGTTTCTGTTAATAAAGTTTAACATTCTTAGGATGGTTAGACCATATCAAATTTAACTTTTTTTATTTTAGGGAATATTTCAAAAATAATTTGACATTGTTTCCTTAGCCATAGCAAATACTCGTGTGTGTAATTATTTTTTTCAAACGCTAGTTTCTTACAGTAAAATTTATCACACATAAGTTGTTCAGGACTAGGGTTCTGAGGTTTTAGACATGTGAGTTTTACCTGGTTTGCATCATGGTTTTATATGCTATGTCAAAAATGTGTTAAATGAGTGTTATCTGATATTACAATAAAATATTGGTAACAGCAAGCTATTTACTTTTATATATTACAGTCAAACTTGGATTCACAGAGAATATTTGCTTGAATCAATGTTAAGTCTAAGGAACAGAAGTTACTTGTGACGAACAAGACCTGGTTTTAGGGAGCAATATTTTTCTGTCTTGCAATCTTTCTAGTCTTTCTGTCTTATCTTTTTTTTTCTTCTCTGCTGTTTAATACTTTTGTAGAAAAATGACTCCATCATTCCAAAGTCACAATAGGTAGGGTTCACAAATCCAGAGCAACAGGTGGGGCTTACTGTAAACAGGGGGGTGGGAAGGAGAGAACAGCTGCTCCTGCTAAGTGTAGGAGGGTCAGATAGTCATTCTTTGACCTGAGTTCGTTGAGTACACACGACAATTTTTATCTTCTCACTGTATTGAAACACAAAGCTTTATTGGTTGAAGAAAAAGTAAAAATTTTATGGGAGTTGGATGATGGTGTCAAAAATATCAAAATCTGCAAAAGGTTTGTATTGTCTTCATCCTCTGTTTCCACATTGCTAAAAAACAAAGGCAAGTTAATGGATGTATACGACCAAAATAAATCACTCTAAACAACTGAAGAAGTGTTGGAAAGAGCATTTGGACGAAGTGTTTTTGAAATGAATGAAAGTGCAATGTAGTGCTGATTTTCCTGTGAGTGGACCTATTCTGAAAGTGCTAGCAGGTAAATTGGCTGAACAATTTGGATATTCTGAGATCGTGTGTTCAAATGGATGGATGGATCGTTTTAAAGTTAGGCATGGCATAAGTTTTGGAAAAATAGGCAGTGAAGCAAAGTCCACAGACATTGCAACATGGTTAATTGTCATTAAATTAAGAAAAGTATTTAATTAAATTAATGTAATTAAAGTAAGTAAGCATTAAGTAAATTTTAAGTAAACTCAAGCCCCCCCCCCTTGTTGCACGCCTGCTTTATAGACCCGTTTATTACGAGTACTTGGATTTAATGAGTAAATGTTACATTCCTTTTGTGCTTGTTATAAACGAGTATGACTGTAATTATTTTTAAATAACTATTCAAACATATTTTGAGAGTATTATTTTACTATGAAAATTTAGTATTTAATAATTAAATTATTTTATGACTAATTAACTGCAATTAAACTATTTTCTCTATACAAATCAGTATATTAGTTATTTTTATCACTATATAGTCTAGAAATATGCATGTTTTAAATTTTTTCAATGTTCATGTATAATTTCACTAATTTGTTTTTAATAAATGCAGGAAAATGTCCTATTTATATTAAAATGTATCATTCTTTTCACCATCCTATTTTAGTGATTTTGCAAAGTGGAGTGATCTTGTAAGATGGAAAGATCCTGCTAATTGTAAAAGATTTATTTTAAAAGAAGTGAAAAAAATTATTTAAATCGATGATTTTTTAAAAAAAATCGACTAATTTAAATCATGATTTAAATCATACCAACCCTGGTATAATCCCATGTGTTTTTAAAAACTTACCTGTAAGATAATGAGTGATATGAAAATACAGACAAGGATGGATAAAATTGCTAAATATGTAACTACATTTATGTTCTTAAAATATGACAAATATTTAATAAAAATCTTACATTTTTGTCCTGAATACCTTAGGTGTGTTCTATATCGTAAAAATGTAAGAAGGTTAAAAATGTCATATTTACACATTTCTTAATTTGCTTCGATGAGATGTGGTATATATACTGAAGTCAAACACGTAATTATAAAAAGGGGTAGGTTTGTCTAGACCCTTCTTGGAATACTTTCAGTGTATGTATTATAATAATTTCTAAAGTCATTAGAATTTGTGTCTATTACTTTTTTATACTGCAAATGTTGAAGGATAGATTTTAATTACGATAAGAATTAAAACGTTTCTCAGCAATAGCATTTTTATTTCACAAGTACAGAGTAGTTCACTATATTAATTATAATCCCCTATATTTTTAGAAACTTACCTGTAAGATATGATAAGTGATATTAAAATACAAATGAGGGCGTATAAAACTGCTAAATATATTGTTACATTTTTAATGTTGAAATATGACTAAGATTTCATGAGCTTGAGAAATTTAGTTTTACTTATGGTACTTACATGCATAAATGCAGATGACGGTTATTATAGGTTAGCCATAAAAGGTAGATGCATTAATTTATACTATTTAAAGCTACAAAATGGTAGTTTATAAATGACTGATTATTCCATAAGGTTTTGGAATTTTATAATCATCATACCTAATTGGCATGATTTAAATCAGTTGATTTTTTGAAAAAATCATTGATTTAAAATTTTTTTATCACTTCTTTTAAAACCTGTATTCCAAATGCAGGAGAATTGGGAATCAGTCAGCACAGTCATACCAATAAGTAAATAAGTGTCAATCAATAGCATGTGCTTTCCAAGAATGGAGGGGTCGTTATCAGAAAGTATGGAGTAGGGTTAGTACAACGGTGGATTATGACTGGTGGAATTCAATTTATGTATTGGGAGGTAAAGAGAGTATGACAGAACTTGAAATCCAGTTTGTCTACCCAATACCGACAGCCGTGGTTTCATCTGCCGGAATGAAAAGACAGCTTTCTTGTTTTGGTATCATTCATTCTAGCCTTCGTAACCAATGAGGAGCAGATAAAGCATTAAAGCGAGTGTTTTTATTCAAACAATTAAATCCATCATTCGGAACTTAAAAAATATTGAAATAATGGTGATTTTTTTTTAAATAAATAGTTTACATTAAAAGAATATTTCATTGTTTCTTTAAATTGACATCTTATTTAATTTGCACTCTCCAATTACAAAATAATGGAATGTATTGAGATTAAGATTTATATATTTAATTTGAGGTAATCAGTGTGTAGAATAGACTAGATACATAAGATGTGACTTCTTATAACAAACTATTCTATGTATATTGCAAAAATCATAAAAACCCCCATTAAAATGAGTATTCAGAAAAAAAAAATCAAAGAAATCTGATTTGAATCAAATAATTTTTTTTATTTTTTTAAAAACATATTTTTTTCCCCCAACCCTGATTATACCTGGTATGTATGCCATTTTGTAATAGAAAAATGAAAGGAAAGGGATAATGCTTTTCTTGTATATTTATTTCCCTTGTTATTCACAACTTTAGTAATTTGGTAAATAGTAGAGTGTTCATTAAATAGATTCCAATATTTATCAAGTGCATTTTTTGAGATGCAATAAAATTGCGTATAGCGCTGCAGATTCCTTTTAGGATGCATTTACGTATGCATGTAATTTGTATGTGTGTGTATATATAATGAAAAAAAATTTTTTTTTTGAGATCGTAAGTTTGCTGTAGTTTGTTATGGCCTGAAACTTTCCATGACGCCACTGACTGAAGACTAATTTCAAATACTAATGTTGGAATGCATTATTTTAGTATGTTGGAAGTGGCCTTTAAGTAGTAGGTTCAGGTATAAGGAGTTCTCATGTAGCAAAAAGTTCACAGTGATACTTAAAATCTCCAATGACCTGTCTTAATATATTTTTCTCTAGTTCTTTTATGTTTTTCTTTGCTTTGTAATTTCTTTAGTTTCTATATACCCTAATTTCTTGCCTATAATCCGCACGTACGAATTTCGCGATATTTTCAGAAAAAAATATGGTATAATCCTCAGCAGCGTATAATCCGCATTTTAAATTTCCATTTTAATCTCATGTGATTCACAGTTTTCAATGTTTAGGGAAAAAAGTATTTTATCTTTTAGTGTTAAAAAACGTAAATTTAAACTCCTTGCCTAATGATAACATTTCTTTAAATTGAAAAAAGTAATCTAATAAAGTGAAAATTTGGATAGACTTAAAGAATTTTATATTTAACCACAGTAAAAATATAGTCAAAATATTTACATTAATGAGTACAGAAACAATAAAGAGATGCAAATAAATTATTCGAACCTATATTTAAATAAAAATGATTTTAAAATTCTTAAAATGCATCTTTTCATTTTAATTTAATATGGTTATTTGCTATCTGTATTAAAATTTTATACTGCAGTTAGGGCGCCATCTGGCAGCTGAATTTGAAAAAAAAATGAAGAATGCAGCAAAATGCCGCTATTTCAGATTATACATGTTATTTCTTGATTGAAATAAATATACAAGATAGGTTATATTAATTTAATCGGGTATTTTTATCCAAACCGCTGTGTCTTTGGCTGAAAAAAATTTTTTAATCCTCATTTAAAAAAAAAAAAAAAAAAAATTCTTTGTTTATATGAGCAAGTGCTGCCATCTATTATTTATGAAAGATATAAATTTTATTATAAAAATTTTTAACAGCAGATAATACGCAACGGCGTATAATACGCATTAGCAGGAAATTAGGGTAGTCGAATATTGTTATTTTCAACGAAAGGGGCCGAATGATGGCCGATTGGTTAGGGTGCTGGCTTTCGGTACCGGAGTTCGTGGGTGCGAATCCCACAGTGGCATGGATGTTCGTAGCCGTTCGAAATTGGCTTTAAGCTGTAGGTCCCGGTCTCATTAGCCCTCGTGTTGCAAAAAGTAGACCGTAGCACTCCAAACCAAACCAAATCAACGAAAGGGCTCTTGCTTCTTAGCAAGGCGTAGATATTTGTTAGCCATTTTATTACGGGGACACCCTGAAGGCATCCAACGTTACTTCTCAGGGCTAACACAAACTAACAATGCGAATCCTTGTCATTGAGAGACAGGGGCCAAGGAGATTGGTTGGGTTTGGAATGCTAGTCTGTGGTACAGATGCATTATAGACGCTGTGTCTTTTTTTTCGCCAAACTTGGCGGTTTTATGGGGCGATGAGTGAGTTAATTTTAGTGCATACTATTGAGCATACTATCTCCCCTTTCCAATTTACATCTGTTATTAAATTTATTTTACAGTTATTTTATTACAAGGAGAGGGTTAAACCACCCCTTAGATTTTTTATAACATTAGTGCTTATTAAAATGATGTATTGTTTATGCTGTGTTGATATATATCATAAATATTACTAATCTGTTATTTTTTAAATAACGTAAAAAATGATAATTATGATAATTTTATTTTTATAATGCTATAAATTGGGAATCTGCTGTTTTTTTTATTTAAATTTGTTAATTGTTGTTTCAAATTTGCCACGTGACCGCCGCCATTTTTACGTGGCGATTTCTCAAAACACGCGTTTTTCTGTTGGTCGCCCCCCCCCCCAAAAAAAAATATCGCGGGTTGGACCGGTTTCTATAATGCATCTGTTCCCAGTCTGTTTTGCTATACGAGAGCTAATGAGACCGGGACATACTGCTTAAAGCAGATGCCGAATGGTTATGAACATCCATTCCATCAGTGGGATTCAAACCTGCAAAGTTTGGTACCAAAGAGGAGCAGCTCTCTACTATTTGGCCATCTTTCAGCAGGGTCCAAGCAGAACAGTCCTAGAGTTACCATTTTGTAACTCTGATAGGGAGACTGCGAACCTGTTTTATGCCCACCAGCTGCCATTAATGAATATGGCAGATTTTTGACCAGCTTGGGCCTTAAACTCGTAACTGTCTGGATATAATGTAGCCTCCACACTATGGTCAATTGTTCACTACTTCCTGATGGTGGCCTTGAACGATGGTCACGGGTTGCATCCACACGCTGGGTCACCCAATGAGCCGAGCGCATGGATTCGTCCATAGCATCTACTGCGCATCTGGCTGCCTTTGATCTTGGGAGAAAAACCGCCTCCGAAGCCATTGTTCGCCAAGGCTATTTCACCTGCCACCATGGACCACGATAATCCATACCCCCTCCAGACGGTGGTGATGGCTTGCAAAGGACTATAGTGTTGAGGGGTCTTAAGATTGCTGCCTTTGATGACTAAGGCTCCTTAATCAATTGTCATTCATCTATATTTTTTGAATTCTTTGATTCAAATTTTTTTGTGACTTTGAATACATATTATCTCTTATAAAACCTCTTACGTTTGTTTCCTAGGTTCCCAAGATGTCGCTGTCGAACTGAAAATACTCGAGGATTTCAATGTTACACACATTTTAAACGTGGGCTACAGCATCCCTAACTATTATGAATCCAAATTTGTGTATAAAAATGTTGAAATTTTGGATGATCCTTCGACAAACATAAGGATATTTTTCGACGGTTGTTTTGATTTTATCGATGACGGGCGTCTCGAAGGGTGTACGTTGGTGCACTGCAACGCTGGGGTTTCCAGAGCTCCAACCATTGTGATTGCTTACTTGATGAAGAAGCTGGAAATGACGTTGAAAGAAGCTTACGATTTAGTCAAGAGTGTACGATCAGGCATCAGACCCAACGACGGCTTCATGAAAGTTCTAAAAGATTACGAAGATGAATTACTTTCGCAAAAGTAAAAATAGCGGATGATGTTTGTTGTAAAGTACTTACAACACTAACAACAGTGTTCGTTTACAGAGGGGAACCACAGTAAAAATAATCTTATATTTAGATCAAGGCATTTGTTCTGTACACTATTTACAAATTGATATAACATAACCAGCAATTATTTATGTTCTATATTCATATTTACACCATAATTATTACAATTCTCTTTAGTTATGCGTTATTCCTTAATCAAAATATTGAATTACTGAGGCCTAAATAAATATGTTAAATCTATTTACCTCTGAATATTGCAGTCTCGGGCTTTCATCAGGATGTAAAAGGCGTAAAAGAGCGTCGGTATTGGTGTAGCGGCTGTACGTCTATGGTGGCATGCGGGTTTCGGGACTCTAGATGTCCAGCCACTTTTTAATCCAGACTTCGACTCCCTTTTCTTCACTCTCTTTCCCAACTCCTCACCTCGGTTTTAACTCCCCTTTTTCTTCCGACATCTGCACCCCCTTTGGCAGTGCAAGGGTGGGGCTCATTAAAATAGCCCCTTTTGTGAAAGCTGACATTTTTAGCCCCTGTCCCTCTAACTCACGGTTACATCTCTATGCGAGCTTGACCGTTACGGTTGTGCCATCCCGTGATCTATATCTTCACTGCAGGGTTCCTCAAACTCGAAGTCAACAGCTGCACCTAAATTCTTGGAAATATCTCCCACAGCTGTGCATGCACGTACTGACCATCGTGTGAAAGTACCTCGGTACAATGTTTATGTAGACTTTAAGGTGTTTTTGAAGTTGTTTAATATCAAAGTGTCCAACAAACTGAGAAAATCGTGAAATTTTTTTTAAAAATTGGGGAATTTTCTGTAAGAAGTTGGAAAAAGAATAAATTTTGCCAGTCAAAATAAGATAAATAAATCTTTTAACTGAGACCCCATGTGCGTTCTTTATAAAATCCTGAATCCCTGTAAAATGAGAATGTGGGAAAAACAAAGAAAAGAAGATAGCTAATTAAAAATCAAAATGGATTAAAAAGTAATGGAAACAAAAACCGTCTTTAAATGAAAAAATGAACAATATCATATTAGTTAAAATGATTCAAAAATGTATATACAATTTTTTAAAAAGTATTTTTAAAAAATTTTTAAAATTTCCTCTTTTATTGTTACATACCAGTGTTTTTACTCTTCTTGCATTTTTCAGACTTGTGTAATTTTAGCAGAAATAAATTTCTACAAATGGAATATTTGTGTTTTGTTACATTAAAAGTATTTGTGTAAAACTTTCTTCTCCAGTTATTTCACATTCTTTTTTGAAGTATCGCTTTTGTCGGTAATTATGTATAGCATATATTATTATAATAAACTAGTGTATGTTCTGATAAAAAAAATTGGTCCATAACACTGAACATACATACACTTAATACATACCTATTTCTTTTATTTCTATTTTAATTCATTACAAATCTAATTTTTTATATATACATTTGACTGCTGATGGTATGTTTAGTGGTAACATCTTGCTTAATGAAAAATAAAAACAACTACAAATAAAAATATAATCTCCAAACTTATTTCAAGCAATTATTTTTTAAGGTCTTTCAGTTTTTAATGAAACATTACTTATAAAATACAATAAGTATATATTTCAAGTTGGCTTTAAAAATGTAAAAAAATACCTGAAGCATTTTATTTAAAACTTGTTTTTATAAAAAAAAAAATCTTAGTTATAATTGTTTGTTATCTTAATATATAATCTATGTATATAAAAATGAATTTGTGTCTATCTGTACTCGATAGACTCAAAAACCATGCATACAATAGCCGTGAAAATTTAGGAAATTATTTTAGATATATCCCTGGGAAGGTTTTTGAAAATTTTTAACGTTCGAAATCCATTCTTTCCCCCTTTTTGGAGCGTTTCATGTCATTATTCCAAGCAATATTTTCCCCGGTTAAACGCAAACGATTCACTTTTTAATTTATTGCATCATAACTAAGTGAAAGAAGCAATAATTTCTAGCAGTGTGACGTCATTCAGTTAATCCCATGTCATTGTGTTAAGCGCCGTTTTCCTCGGTTAAAAGCAGGAGATTAAAATTTTCAGTTTATCACGTAATAAATGGGGGAAAACGATATTTTTTTAGCATGACGTCAATCCTTTAAATATCCGATTTATTCATTTCTTATTTTATATTATTCAAATATCGTCTGCGTAGTATCCATTCGATTTGAGCTGGAAATTGAGATATAATATTTAGATACCCTTTCAGCCATAACTCGGAAAAAAAAATTATATATATAAAAATTTTGCATGACGCGAAAACGACGCTTAATCCTTGATCATCTCGGAGAATTAGACGATGGTTGATCAGCTTACGGGGAGTCAGGAATGTTTAGTAAACAGGAGTTCTTCGAAACTATTGTCAAATTTTCGCATTCTTATTTTGCACACACTTTCGCATCTTACTGATGTACAAATCAGGTTTAATGTAAACTGAAGTATAAAAATTGAATATTATAATACGTTTTTAATAGAAATATATAAATATGCCGATGACTCGAATTTAAAGAGTTATGCACGAAAAAAAAAAATCTATGCTTAAAAGTATTTTATTAAGTTAACCGTAGCAAAGTGCGGGCACACTTGCTAGTTGTTTTTATAAAAGTTCATTCAACAGGGTCTCTCCAGATAAAATAAATTATGATTTATTCTGTTTATTACTTTTAATGAAAAAATTTTTAACTGTTTTTAATTTACATATATTATTTAGTTATGAAGTCAACTTATGAATTTAACACTTGTTCCATTTTCATATTGTAAATAAATGAAATTTAAAATTTGTTTTTACTTAAAATTTTTTTTTGCAAGTTCACTCTGTAAAAAAAATTATATATTCTAATTATAGATATATTAAAATAACCTTTTAAAGGTTAATATGAAACATTTTTTTTTGACCATTTTTGGCAGTATATATGTATTGATATGCATATATATATATGTGTGTATATATTTATATACATGTGTATATATGTCTATATATATATGTATGTCTATATATATATATATGTATATATATATATATATATGTATGTCTATATATATATATATATGTATGTCTATATATATATATATATATGTATGTCTATATATATATATATATATGTATGTCTATATATATATATATATATATATGTCTATATATATATATATGTATGTCTATATATATATATATATATGTATGTCTATATATATATATATATATGTATGTCTATATATATATATATGTATGTCTATATATATATATATATATATGTATGTCTATATATATATATATGTATGTCTATATATATATATGTATGTCTATATATATATATGTATGTCTATATATATATATATGTATGTCTATATATATATATGTATGTCTATATATATATGTATGTCTATATATATATATGTATGTCTATATATATATGTATGTTTATATATATATGTATGCCTATATATCTGTATATGTATATATATTATATCTATGTATATTTATCTTTATGTATATATACATATATGTATATGTATATATAAATATATATACATATATATATATGTATACATAAATATACATACATTTATACATATGTGGGTATATATATGTATATATACATACATATATGGGGCTGGTTCTAAGCTAGTTACTGAGTACAAGGTAGTCGCTATGAAAGCTGATATGTAGTAGATATGAAATTCGAACATTCTTACTATACTGTATAATCACGTTCAATCTCGTGAACTTGTGAGTGTCCTATTTTGTTGAACGGCACTACTCTTTTTATGGCTTATTAAAAGTCACTTCTCATTACAAAAGATATTATGCATTAAAATGAAGACCATTTAAAACTATTTTTAACAATTCTGACCACTTCTGACCAATTTTGACCACTCTTGGACGGGTAAAACCACTTTTGTCCACTGTCCTGGTCCAAATGACGACCCTGAACTTGAAAGCATTTTAGCGTTCGAATCGACAGATATTAAAATAATTATCAAGTTCTATTATCGAAAGTGCTGGTTTCATGTCGTGGCAGTCAGAAGCGACGAAGAATGTCGTGTCTTCGTCAAAGTTCTTTTTCGAACTCGATGAATATCACTGGCAAATTCTTAATGAAAATTCTTTATTGTCTTCGTGTCGTACATGCTCCAAAAGAATGATTAATAGGAAGTGGAATTTCTTGGATGGAAATGGATAGGTGTGTTGGATTTATCAGGGATTTGGGCAATTCTAGAGACATCGCGTATATTGTGATAATTTTTTTGGATAAATAAGGGATTTCGCCAATTATTTAAATATAAATAAATCTAATTTTTTTTTTAAAAAAATCGTTTTTATTAAACAAAAAAGAAAAACGATAAAAATGCGTTTAAAAGTAAGAAAGAAAATATCCAGAACAACGCACAAGAAAGAAATTACGACAGGCGTTTCTGCGTGAAACTTGTAATGGGTAGATGCTGAGAAATTGTGTGATATGTTTCTGCGTGAAAATTGTAGTGGACTGATGTAGAGCAATTGCCTGAGGTGCCTCTGCGGGAAAATTGTAATGGGTAGATGCATAGATGCAGAGAAATTGAGTGAGAGATGTTTCTGCGCGAAAGTTGTAGTGGACTGATATAGAGAAATGGCGCGAGGTGCTTCTGCGTGAAAATTGTAATGGACTGATTTAGAGCAATTGCCTGAGATGCCTCTGCGGGAAAGTTGTAATGGGTAGATGCAGAGAAATTGAGTGAGAGATGTTTTTGCTCGAAAGTTGTAGTGGACCGATATAGAGAAATGGCGCTAGGTGCTTCTGCGGGAAAATTGTAATGGACTGATGTAGAGCAATTGCCTGAGATGCCTCTGCGGGAAAGTTGTAATGGGTAGATGCAGAGAAATTGAGTGAGAGATGTTTTTGCGCGTAAGTTGTAGTGGACTGATATAGAGAAATGGCGCTAGGTGCTTCTGTGTGGAAATTGTAATGGACTGATGTAGAGCAATTGCCTGAGGATATCCTAGAAAAATATGACCAGTTATTATGAAGGGTGTGTCTTGCAATTGACATACTTAATACTAAATAGAGCTCCGCGGTCGATCAGTCGGCAAAGGCGTCTATCTCGTAACTGAAGTGTTGCGAGTTCTAGGCCAAAGGTCCACCGTGTTCATTAACGGGGCACGTCCAACAGTTTCGTATTTCTAATTATCAGTCGATATCTTTGAGGGTTTTTCGTTTATTTCCTGATTTAAATGACAAGGACCCAGTGGGGGTAATCTTTCTCTCGTCCATGCCATTCCTGAAGCTACACGTGCTTTCCAGGAGGTGCTGTGAAGACTCCCCTTTGGCCGAGCACGCGCCAAAACAGCTGACCGGAGTACACCTGTTTACCTGGACAATAGCGTGGCGTCGCAGAGTCTGGGATCTTGACAATCGGACTGAATAGACGAATACGCCCCTGATGGATCTCGTTAATGAATGCTCGGAAATTCCGTGAAGGGACAGCCAGCGAATGAGAATTCAGCTAAAAAATATAACTAACTTTAGCTGGAGTTCTCAAGTAACTGGAATCTTAACTGACCCAAAAAACAATTGGCGGAACCGTAACTGATCCCCCAGGTATAAAAAACCTACAATTTTGCGACTCGGGGCTTTTCGTCATTTTTTTCGTAGGTGTGTCGACCTCGTGTGGAGGCTTTCGCCTTTTTTTACCGGAGCCAGTTTGCTAGTTCGGGAGATTCGTAAAGTCCGCTCCTATAGGGAGCGGCAGAGTCTCGGATACCGAACGGGGGATAAATTGGGTTTGATTGCACCCCGAAAAGCCTCCCCACTTGTAAGAGTTTATTAAATCTCTTGTTTTTCTTTCGACTGTGATCGTCGTGAGGAAGTTTTACCGGCAACCGTCCTTTGCAGTTCTACATGATTTAGGAATTAACGTTCCCTTGTAAATAGCCGCATTTAATCAAGAATAAAAGTAAATTTCCAATTTTATCTTTGACTGTGATCCATTCTTCACGTTACCTCTCACTTGAGAATATTGAAGGCGTCACAGTGCTGATGGAGTAAAAACTTCGCAGCCGCGTTTGGCATAGCGATATCTAGTTTATATTTTTATCCGCATCGAGAAGAAAAAGTGAGTAGTAATTACAATATAGAAGAAGAAACAAATGTAAGTGCTATATTACCATATGAAAGGGTCACACGACTCATAAACTGGAAAAAATGCAAAATAATTATCACTTTTCTCTTCTCATACCGTGATGAAAAAGCAGTTTAATTTTAACATAGTTGGAACAAATTATTATCTTTGCACTCGTATTTCGTTCATTTTTGATACATAATTTTTTTTTGTCAAAGTTTTAAATAGGAGACACTGTTCTTAACAGAAATGACATTCAGGCTAACGCGCGTGGTTACTAAAAATAGCATCAGGTTTAAGAAAAACCAAATGTTTTAAACTAGTATGTGTTAAGACATGTTACGCTATTTCATTCCCTTCACTTTCCAGCAGCTTCTCAACAGCATGAGTTGATGTGGCCGTGCA
The DNA here is from genome assembly GCA_032207245.1 of Pardosa pseudoannulata. Taxonomy (NCBI): domain Eukaryota; kingdom Metazoa; phylum Arthropoda; class Arachnida; order Araneae; family Lycosidae; genus Pardosa; species Pardosa pseudoannulata. The sequence continues at coordinate 189,044,979 of CM063508.1, forward strand.
TTGTCTGCATTACTGCGGCCAGACGCCTTCACAAAGGAGACCTATTCGCCCGGCGTCCTGAACGCTGCCTCTCGTTGAAAGTTAGCTACCGCTTACAGTTGTGCGGAGATCACAAAAACTGGACAACTGATCCATGGTCGTGTCCTCTGCACGGATGTGAGTCGGTTCAGTACCAGAAGCGATTCTTAACACGTGTTGATTTGGACAGGGGTCGGGACCCGGTTTTATTCCAGTAACATCAAGGAAAAAAAGACGCCTTTACGGTGATCATGGAGATCTAGTCAGAGGAGGCATTATGCTGAACGGGTGAACTGAGTTGCACGTTTTCGACAGAGGTTCTGTAACCGGGGATCGCTATTGTGAGGTGGTACTCCTCCCCCGTGTGCGTCTGTTCCGTAGTGCCATTGACCCAGACCTCATTTTTATGGATGACAATGCACGGCCACATCGGACTCTTGCTGTGGAGAAGCTACTGGAAAGTGAAGATATCACTCGAATGGATTGGCCTGATTTGAATCCCATGGAACATGTGTGGGATGCTTTGGGGAGATTTATTGCAACCCGCTTACATCCTCCGGAGAACACCCAACAAATCAAACAGATGCTGCTTGCGGAATGAGCACTCTTACCCCAAGAAATGTTGGACAAGGTGGTTCCGAGTATGCGGAGACGGTGCGAAGCAACCATTGCAGTTAGGGGAGGGCCTATCCCATATTAAGGAACATCTGCTCGTTGTTCTTCCTCTTGCATAGACAATCCTCACGATACTACGCGTTCAATAAAGCTTGTTTTTGTTCGATTCCCTACCGTATGCATTGTATTCCTTTTTCAGCGCCGATGCTTACGTCATCTTTTACGTGCACAGTACTCTTCATTATTTCTGAATTTCATGCTTCTCAGACGATTGCTCGTGGAATTACCAAAAAACCCCCACCTGATGCTTAAGTTTTACAATACAGTGTCTTTAAAAAATATTTTTAAAAAGTGGTTTTTTTTCCCTTAGAAACAAGAAAAAATGAGTGAAAAAGGAACATTTTGGGAAATATACCAGAAAACTTAGGTTGCATCGGATGAAAATTACATTGTATACAACGCGTAAAAATGCCATGAAAAAAATTTTAAAAACTTTGAGATAACGTAAAAGTTACACGAAAAACAATTTGTCAAAACTCAAGTTCATTTTGTTTCGCATCGACAGCTGACCCGTTTTGACTCCTCTTAATATTGGTAATTTTTGACGCGGATTGTTTTAAAATGTTCAGAACTCAACAAGGTTGGGAAAAAAAATCAGATTTATTTGATTTAAACAAGATTTTTTGATTTAAATCGGATTTCTTTGATTTTTTTCTGAATACTCATTTTAATGGTTGTTTTTGTGTTTTTTGCAATATACATAGAATAGTTTGTTATAAGAAGTAACATCTTATCTATCGAGTATATTCTACACACTCATGACCTCAAATTAAATATATAAACTT
>CM063508.1:189051456-189056456 GCA_032207245.1 Pardosa pseudoannulata
CACTACCGCCATTTACCGAAAAAAAGAATGGTTTTCTTTTTCCCCGACCTATTATATATATATATATATATATATATATATATATATATATATATATATATATATATATATATATATATATATATATATATATATATGTACTAAATATTCCTCTAGTCATAACAATTAAGTAGTCCTTATTGTTTTTACTTTCCCGGGCTATTGGGCAAGGAGAAATCCCCATCAGGTAGCAATAACAACGAGGCAGTCTGGTCGCATTGAAGAGGACGGAACAAGTCTAATTAAGACTTCGTTTTAGAACTTCTAAATCGGACATCTTTACGAGTCCACGACAGACAAGAGAAAGACACAAAAGTCCCTGAGCTCGAACAGCAGTGCATCCGGGAGCGAAGACAAACAATTTTCCCACTTACTCAGTGAATTTAAGTGTTACGATCAGGAAAAGACGCGGAGCCATTGGCCGGCGACGGCTGGGAAACGTGTCAAACAGACAGAAAACTGACATGTATAGGTTAGAAAGCTTTGGGAATTGTATCGAAAGAATTTTAAGTCGAGGACGCTCCTTTGATGAAGAAATTTCTGGGAAAAAGATTTTAAGGAAAAATTAAAGTTAAATGATTTTGTTATATTACACACACGCACACACACATACACACATATATATACACGTATATGTGTATATATATATATATACACACGTATATATATACATATATATATACATATATTTATATATATACATATATATATATATACATATATATATACATATATATATATATACATATATATATGCATATATATTATATATATACATATATGTATATATATAACGTGTATATATATATGTATATATATTACGTGTATATATATATATATACATATATATATACGTATATGTATATATATATACACGTATATTTATATACGTATGTATGTGTGTATGTATATGTATATACATATGCATGTGTATTTATGTATATATATACACACACCTATTTACATTTATAAATATATATGTATGCATATATATATATATATATATATATATATATATATATATATATATATATATATATATACACGTATATGTATATACGTATGTATGTGTGTATATATATGTATATACATATGTATATGTGTATATATATGTATATACTTATGCATATATGTGTGTGTATTTATGTATATATATACACACACCTATTTAGATATAAATTTATATATGTATGCTCATACATGCATGTATATATATATGTAATATTAAAATCCCTTATTTACATACTTTAATATTAACTTAATAACTGTTGTTCCTAAAGTACGTTGGGGGTTTGCGCGGTCATTGTGATTTTTCCCCCCAGACACGCTCTAGATCTCATTCAGCCTTTGTCTGTACTACTTTAGCCAATAGTTAGCGCGTTTTCTTTAAACATGAGAATTTTTTTATCACGCGATCCATTGTGCTTAGGGATTATTCGCGGTCTTTTTACCTGAGAAATCCCTACTTGAAAAGTGTGTGTGCGGGATCACATGGTCTGGGTGCACGATGTTGTAAAAGTGCTTGACTGTCGTATGGATTTCATGTATCTCATATGTATATCTTATATGTATGCACACACACACACACACACACACACACACACACACAAACACACACACAAATACACACACACATATATATATATACATATCCATACATATATTTGAAATTTAGGACTAGAATTTCTTTAAAATGTTTTCTTTATTGAAATGCTGTGGCCAAATCATTCCTTGAGCCACGGTACGAACGTTCTCGTCAACGGAGGGGAGCGGCATCGAAGTTGGAGTCTTTGAAGGATCCTCTGTGTTTGTTCTTTAATGGTACTAGAATTAGGTTTGTGGTGGGAGGGTCATCCAAATTTTCCAGATCCAAACTCTGCAGGCAACCAACGTTTCACAAGAAGTCGTATCACTTCTAAATGGACAACCAATCAATTAATTAATTTGAGAGTTGGATTCGAATTGAAGTCGAAATTTTAAATTAAAAAAAAAATATTTTCAAAAATAATTCCATCGGAGCACTGCTGAAGAAAAAAAAAAAAGTTGAATTTCTCTTGTATTGGCATTCATTGCATTGTGTAGGCGTCGAGAGCTCTTTCCGTCCGCCAGATGGCGCTTTTGCAGAATGGGCCTCTCCCGTGATTTAAATCGTTTGCGCTGCCGTTTCTCGCTTCACACCCGTTCTTCGAAATAGCAGACCAGCCAAGCATTCCGTAAGTCACTCTTCTCTTTCCACTCTTTCTCGGTTGCAACAGGTGGGCTTGTAGCGCGCAGCTCTCATTTCCCGGGACTACAAAACTGGGAAAAAAAATAAATAGAACCTAAATTTGGTTTTCTTTTGGAACGAATTGTTTTCTACATTCCAAAATCATCGATTTCGTTGAAATGCACTGAAACGAATGAGCGTAAAAATGACATTCGAAATTCTGTTATCCCTGCATTCGAGAACAGTTTTGGAATTTGTCCATTTGGAATTTGTCCATCATTCTCTATTTAACTATATTTTGCTCCGATCTTTTTTTTTTTCTCGATATTTCTTCAAAAAATTTTCTGGACATTGGAAGCTCTATTTTCCTTCTTGATGACCACTGTCCAGTATAATTGTACCGATACCCCCACAGAGACGAAATGTATAAGCAGACTATGAGATGATGCACGCTTTAAAGTACTAGTTATAATAAATACTCCAATTTGTTTAAAATTAGTTAATTTTGATGCGTAACTTTTTAAATGAAAAAGTACACTTACTAATATAGGATTGAAATTACGTTATAATATATATAATTTCTTTAAAAGAATTCATTTTCAATGAAAATGTGTGCTTGTTAATATATGCTTGGAATTTTCTTTATAATAAATAGAATAAATTCTTTAAAAGGAATTCATTTTGGTATTGAAATGTATGCCTATTAATATAGGCTTAAAATTACTTGATATAACAATTACAATAATTTCTTTAAAATGAATAGTTTTTAAATGAAAATGTATGCTTGTTAATATATGCTTAGAATTTTCTTTAAAATAAATACAATAAATTCTTTAAAAAGAAATAATTTTAATATTAAAATGTATGCTTCTTAATATATGCTTAAAAATACTCGTTATAACAAATACGACAATATATTTAAAATGAATAATTTTTAAATGAAAATATATGCTTGGAATTTTCTTTATAATAAATACAATAAATTCTTTAAAAGGAATTCATTTTAATATTTAAAATGTATGATTATTAATATATGCTTAAAATTACTCGTTATAACAATTACGATAATTTCTTTAAAACGAACTAATTTTTAATATGAAAATTTTTTAAATGAAAATACGACGTATTGCCAAATGACCTCTAGCTTTGTTCTTGTTTCCATCGCAGACGGATAAGAAATAAATTCAAATTTATACAAAAAGGGATATTTACAATTTTTTTTTAAATAATAGCGAGACTTTACAAATTTAAAGTTTTTATGAAAGGCGAATCTCTGTTTAATAAATTTTCCATTCTACGAAAAAAAATTTGGTGACTTTATTAAACAGAGTAAATGGAAGTACTTGTTTTATTTATTTTGAAAGACTCAACCGATAAGTGTTCGAGATTTTACCTTGACATTTCATGTTTGTTTCTTTCCCAGGCATCAGAACGTTTTTTAGATCAGCCGGCATCGTTTTTTCAATAATGGAACGAAATAAAACGGCAGAAAATCTTAAAAATATCGCCCATTAACACATTGTATGCGGGACACGTACTAGTACGTTTTCTGACGACTGATATTTGAGAGTGTGACACGTACTAGTACGGGTTAGTGTCACAACAGGGTTTGTTGGTGGGTACAAAAATAACGGTATAGACAGGAAAACGAAGCCGAATGTTCTTGTCTACTACACAGATTCTGGAAAAATGGAGACAAATAAAAACTAGTTTTGACATTATTAGTTTTAGGATTGCTCTTTTCATTTTTTTATAATGTAAAAATGTTTATATATAAAATAATTCAAAATAATTAAAACTCAATACTACTATTTCTATTTGATTTTTCCTACTTACGATACTATTATAAATTTATCCACTCCAAAATATGTTTAAAAAATATGTTACAAAAATCTTATGGTCGTTATTTGTCTATTTCTGTTTATATATTTGTTTATATATTTCACTTAATATGAAAAGTTGTTTAAAAAATGAAATAATCTTAGATCTATTGAGATTGAACTGAATAACTAAATGGACGCGCCAAACGCCCGCTCCCGGTACAATTCCGCTGAGAAATGGACCCGCACACAGTATTTTAATTTTGTATTTTCGAAAAAATAAATTTAATAGAAACCATATCTGTTTATTCACCCCTTAGCTGTTTTGTATATTCCATATGATATACGCTGCTCATGTTTTAGTCATTTGCGCATCCCATGCAGGGCTTCGAAAGAGAATAGAACCCAAAACCGGAAAAAGCCATTATTGTGGTCGTAACGAAAACCAGAACTAAACCTATAGTTTTTTTTAGTTGAATCGGAAATAAAAAATAACTGTTCGAAGCCTCGATCGCGTGGGATACATAATAACATAAAGTATAAAATGTATAATAGCTTGTACATAAAATAAAATTCATTATGTATCACATCTAATGTGAAGCATTAGATGTGTACATTAATGTAAAATTATAAAATCTTGTGGATCAAATAGAAGTCATTGTGTACCACATTGATATACAAGTGTGTAAAACATTCGCATGTGGTTGTACAGGATAGAAAAATGATTAATTGAAAATATTTGTGTTGAATAAAGATAACTAAAAATTATGGGTACAGCTCTAACCTTTTTACCAATAATAATTTATGAGCATTTTTTATTGTTTTTTTTTGTTAAATAAAAGAGATTAAAAAAAAAAACTTTTTTATATTTCCATTTTATATTTCCTAAACACACACACACACACACACACACACACACACACATATATATATAT
>CM063508.1:189073956-189106456 GCA_032207245.1 Pardosa pseudoannulata
TGTATATATATATATATGTATATATGTACATATATGCATGAATGTATATATATATATACATGTATATATATATACATGTATATATATATGTATATATATACATGTATATATATATATATATATATATATATATATATATATATATATATATATATGCATGTATGTACATATATATATATATAATTATATCTATCTATGTAAATATATATATATATATATGTATATATATGCATGTATGTACATATATGTATGTATGTATATATATGTATATATATATATATATATATATATATGTACATATATATATATATATATATATGTATATACATATATATATATATATATATATATATATATATATATATATTGTACATTTTCTACATATATGTATTTTACAGTTAGAACAAATATCTATAGCTTTAAATCCAGTCATAGACTTAAACCCATAGTCACAGATTCTTCAATGATGTATTTTCATAGTTTTTTTTTCTGAGTATAAAATGCGGAAAAATCAAGGAATTGAGTTGAGTATTTTGACAAACTGGGACACAAAATAGTTTTGGTCCAAATGAACCATCGTGCGGTTAGAGTGTTAACCATCGTTAGAAAATCCCTTCTACGAGATGAATCTATATAAAAATCTTTTAATGAAAGTGTAAGTCCTCAGGGAAACTTCTCCTTTAGGAGTGTACGGGCCTCACGAACCCGGGGTGCCCAAGTGATCTTTTCCTCTACGTATTCGCTGGTAGACGAGAACGTGCTTTGTTCTTTACTGGGGTTGACCACATTAAGTTTTGAACCACGAAGGACCTCGCTTAGGTCAGTTGCAGCTCTATAGATGTCGCGGTTTCTGTGGTGGTGACTGGTCATTCAGTTCGTCTGCTGCTGTATGGGATTACTAGCCTGGGTCAGCGTACGGAATTCTCTTAATTAAAGTGTAATAGCGGTTACACTTGTAATGAAAGTTTAGGATCTAAATCTAACCTCGTAGCATTTGGGTTGTAAAAAGAGAGGATAAGAAGTAGGGGGATGGATGAGTGTGGCAGACGAGTGTCTCCAACCCTTTTACTAAGTGAAATGGGCGTTTTCAAAATTTATTTATGAAAATGTTTGGTGCAGTAAGAGAAAACGTAATTTGGTGAATAAATAAGATACAACCATAAATTACAATCCAAATACAAAGAACCTAACTTAGTAGAAGGGATCAAGGCATTCTAAATAGGACAATAGAGCGAGGAAAATCCCGTTAAGACAATAATTCCTGAGGAAGACCGAGAACGAGGTGGACAGGTCGGGGGGTGGAATGACTTGGGAGTGAAGAGATGGAAAAATAGGGGAAATCAAGATGAAGCTGACGAAGATGGTCGGCAACCGGCTCTAATGATTAGGAAGTAGAAGAAGAGGTCTTTAGGGCTGTCGGGAGGGGTGCATTTTCCCCTATGTTTGTAGGTTGGAAGGCGGGGGTGTGCCGAATGGAGTGTTCGACGAATGAGGAGTGAAGGTAGATCGGCTGAATAAGAATATCTAGATCTGTGACTGTCCAAATGGAAAGGAAGGTAGGACAAAAAGTACAAAATAAAAAAAATGAGAAGTCGAAAAGGTCTGAGGTAGGGGTAGTAGCTGTTCTTGAAGTGCCTGTCAGTAGGTGGCAGCAGTCGTGCCTGACAGGGGTAGAAGTGATTGGTAGGTGCAGTTGTGACAAGAAGTGGGAGTGAAGACAGCCAGGGAACCAGCTGGTTCCAACGACTGGTCAGTAGTGATCAATAGATGTCAAATTCCAGACCAACGAAATCGTGTCCTAGGATCCGACAGCCCCCCACCAGAAGTGAGATTGAGATCGCCGTTCCAGTGGTACAACGCTGCCATCAAAGAGAATCCCCCGGTTTTTACTTTAAAGCGAACAAAAGATACGGAAGTCCTTATTCGTAAAAAATGCACAATTCAGGTCCTCTCTTTTTACAGAAGAAATTTGATTTTAAATTTATAAAAATTGTAAATATTTTTTATTCTTCAAAATATATTTAGAGGATATAATTAGAATTTAAATTGCCTCACTTCTTATTTATATTTTTAAAGTTAGTTTTTACAATCATACTTAATTAGATTGGAGGAAAAATATTAAAATCAGTTTTGTAAATGCCAAAAACTGTACGACGAACTTGGAATAGAGTTAGGGAAAAACTTTAAACTAGTATCGCCATCTATTTGCGATCGGCATAACTAAAAAATGAAAAAAAATTTTTTAGGCTTTAGTGCATTTTTTATTATTTTTCTTGTTAAATAAAAGCAATTTTTCAAAAAATACTTTATTATATTTTACTTGCTTTTTTCGATTTAGACGTACTCCCGAGTATTGTTACAAAAACTCTTTAATCCATCTGTCTTGCTTTGGTATGTTTAAAAAAAAAATGAGGAACCCAAAGATTGTTAACAGATTGTATGGTGGTCACGTACTAGTACGTTTTCTGATGATGGATACTTGAGCGCGGGTTACGTACTAGTACGTTTTCTGACGATTGATACTTGCGTTCGGGCCACGTACTAGTACGTTTTCTGACGATTGATACTTAAGCGCGGGTCACGTACTAGTACGGGTTAGTGTTACAACATGGTTTGTTGGTGGGTACAAAAATAACGGTATATGCAGGAAAACGAAACCGAATGTCTACTACATAAATTCTGGAAAAATTTAGACAAATTAAAACTAGTTTTTACATCCCTCGATGCGGAATCACAGAAAAGGAAAATATTAAAACTATATACTAGTATTTCTATTTGATTTTTCATACTTACGATGCTATTATAAATTTATCCACTCAAAAATATATTTTTTGTTTACAAAAATCTTATAGTTGTTATTTTTATATTTCTATTTATATATTTGTTATATATTTCAATACAAAATACGAAAATTGGTTAAGAAATGAAATCATTTTCGATTTATTGAGATTAAACTGAATAACTAAATTGACGAGCCAAGTGCTTGCTCCCGGTACTATTCCACTGCGAAATGGATCCGCACACAATGTATTAATTATTATTTACCTTCTGGTTACATGAGCCTCTGATCTCATTTGTTGCTCGTAATCAAGCGATAAAATTAAGACCTGTTAATGAAAAACGGCGAACACGGTTTATGCCCACTAATGCTTATAAGGAGTACGTGACCGAACAAGCGCCATTATTAGCTTCTTGGCTTTGCTCATACCATTTATTAAAAACAAAAGGCGGGGATAAAAGAAAATAAAACGCTCCGATTCTTGACAAACAAAGGTAAGCAATAAACGTAATTTAGGGAAAATATAAAACTTAAACAAGCTTAAGGGGGTCAGGAAACTGAAACCTTCGAAATTTTTAATTTTTCAAAATATATATATTATAGGTTGAGATGTTCTGCGCATTTAAAAAAAATGGCATGAAAAATACCTCTTCGGTTTTCAAAGGTATGATCAAAAATCTGAAAGACAGTCTAGTGCTTAGCAGTTGTTTACTTATTAAGTGAATTTTTCTCAGAATGCAAATATTTAATTTTGCGCGCAAGGTTTCTCTAAATCTTTGAATATTTTAGCACAAACTTTACAGCATTTCAAATGAATGACGTTTTTTTGTCATGAAATTATTTGTATGAGAATATAATTTTAATTTTAGAGACGTAAGTACGTGTCGAAATAACGCTCCAAAAAGGGGTAAAATTATAAACACGTTTTAAAAAATAAAATTTGTTAAACTTATGATTTTTTAGTTAGATTCATTTTTAAAAGTTTGTTCTTGATTAAAAACTTAAAATTGAACATTTGCGCCCAAAATATGTCTCTTAAACGTGCGCGCCAGTGAGAACAGTTTTAACGACCAAACAAAAAAACAAAAAATCCGATCATAAGTATATATATATATATATATATATATATATATATATATATATATATATATATATATATACAGTGGACTCCGCGTAATGGGTAAGTTCGTGGGTTCGAATCGCACTATGGCATGGATGTTCGTAGCCGTTCGGAATCGGCTTTAAGCAGTAGGTCCCAGTCTCATTAGCCCTCGTGTTGCAAAAAGTAGACCGTAGAGCTCCAAAATCAAACCAAACCAAACCGCTTAATGGGATCGTGGTTCATGTTATCCATCGCTTATTGTTATCGAAATCACTGGGTCCCGAATTTCTCTATTCATTTGGATGTTAACAGGATCGCTTTATGGGATCGTGACATCGGTTAATGCTATCCGTTTTCGAACCTCATTTTAACTGGAAAAGGAATATTCACAATCCATTCAGAATGAACCGATTCTTTTCTTTCCCCTCGTTCTTGTTTGAATTTCCGAGAATTCTCCCTCTTCCACCTAGGGAAATGGAGAATGAACTAAGGAGTGGGGCATTACACGTTCCTGGAATTTTTCAGAAATACGCACACCCTGCCGGTGGTCAAAGATTGTCAGATAAGCAGAAGGCAACCCATTCTAACTGGAACTGAGAAGGAGCGTATTCCCATTTGATGCCCTGCTCGCTAACATGCAGCTTGTCAATATGGAAACCAGAAAGCGAAATGATTGAACGTTAAAACTAAATATCGAAATTTTATATCGTTTATGTGAAGTTGATTATGATGATGAACATTTATCGATGAGCTTCTGAGAAAAAATGGTAGACAGTCAACAATGGATGCATATTTTAAAATTATGCATACAATTCTTATGTTTTCAAAGATAATATAAATTACATAAATACAAGGTATGTTTTTTTTCATTTTTCTTTGAAATGTAGTACGTGGGAATTAAAGGGGGGGGGTGTAAATTGATCTAATTTTGCATTGCGTTTATTATTAATCGCTTATTGTTATCAAAATCACTGTCCCAAACGGATCACATTAAGCGGAATCTACTATATTTAAAGTTTTTTTTTTATTATTTTTATAATCATCATATATATATATATATATATATATATATATATATATATATATATATATATATATATATATATATATATATATATATATATATATATATATATATATATACATATATATATATATTTGATAGAAATATGGTTTATTAAAGAGATATATAACAATAATATAGCCCTTTAGTAAGAAATAAATAAAAGTTGTGGAAAGTCGAAAAGGCGTCACAAAATAATGGGATCCTTATATTTGAGAGACCTGACAACCCTTAAGGGACTGCAGATAATTGCTTTGGATGACGAGCGATTTAGTTTTAACAACTTCTTTCGCTAAATGTTGAGAAAGTCATGTTCCATTGAAATCGAATGGCTGAATGAGCAGCGGTACGGGAGTTCACTGGTTCGAAACCAGTGCTTGCAGTGATGTCCCCGTAGCATTAGCGCTCAAGTAGCAAGAAAAAAAAAAAACTCATTTATATTGAAATGTGCCTAAATTGTTTAAAGTAATTATAAATTCGTTCGTTTTGAATGTAGTTGTGTTTTTTTATGCCATTTTTAAACACGAATCATCGCTAATGCCGTTGTCGTTTGAAAAAGTACTTAACCGCTTCCCTTACAAGATTTTTTTTTTAAATTGCAAAAAATTATCACATTTTTTAATTTTATTATTAAATACAAGGAAATAAAACAAAACAAAATATCTAGTGTCGTGTAGTTATCGTGTAAGTTTAAGTATTTACCTATAATCAAATTTATAGTGGTTATTTATTTTGTTAGTCTCGAAGATTAGTTATTTTTTGGGTAGACTATTTAAGTTTAAATTGAACCACAGGTTCTGAGAGACTTAAAATAAAAAATAAACTAATAAGCTATATTAAGAGTAACTGAAATCAGCTTAAAACAAAAAAAAATTTATTATAATGATATATAAATGACTAATATACAAATATTTGATCAACTTTCATAAGATTTACTTTTTCAACACGTTCAGTTAGGTGCCACACTAATTAAGATTTGACAATAATAATTTTCTGTCACTTAGGTAACTATATATAAGAGAGAGGACCTAATCTCAATTTCAAATATTTAAAATCAGTACCTTTGTGGGTCTATAGGGTGTGCCAAGGCGGTACTCCGGTCGGACGCGCTTGTGAAATGACGTAGATACTTTGCGTGCTATCTCAGTTGATGGGACGACAACGTTGAATTCAGTCTCACTACTGGTCTGGGGCCTTCTAAATAACTTGGGATGATTCTGAAAAGCGGAAGAGCTGGAAACTTCTAGTCGTTTCGATATGTCGAGGTCTTGGGCCCAACTCCTTTCATCGCCATACTCTGTCCTCGAGTCCTGAACACTTGCCGTCGAACTCTGACAGTCGGACTTCTCTACTCGACTTCTGACCTCTGACAGTCGGACTTCTCTCCTCGACAGTCGGATTCGACTGCTGAACACCCTCATCCTCTTGACTTTTTTAATTTTATATTATTTTCATCTTTGTTTTTTCTTACTTCTTTTCGTCCAATCGGGAGAGTTGTCTAAATCTATTGGTCTCCTTTACCCTGCCTTGAAACCGGAAACATGGGAAAACCCTGCCACTTCAAATTGGGCACTGCCCTTTAGGGACTCATAAATAACCCTACAAAGGTACATTCTTATTTAGTGTCACGTACGGAGACGCGATTATAATCTGGGAATGATATCAAAACCCCGCCCGAGAATTCCGCACACCACGAAGATCTCTTGAAATCATTTTTATGGTTCTCTCCCCTTTACAAAAGATGTGATGAGGTCCGATTTAGATCCCAAGCAATTTACTTCTCGTTTTTATTTTTAGCAATTATATTAATTAATCAATCATATTAATTATATTAATTATATTAATCATCAATTATAAAAATGATCTAAATCGCCTCATCACATCTAGGTTTTAGGTTGAAGTTTTAATTTTTTACAGGTGTAAAAGCATTTAGTTTTAAGATTAGTTTACTATCCCGAGTTATCTCGGGCAAATGGAAAAAAGTGAAATATCTGTCTTTGTAGGATAATTTTTGAAACAAGGGACAACACTAAGTGATGCCTCAACACTGGTACCTGGTCTCTTTTCTTGTTGGCTTGCCTATGAAATCTGTTTTACGGGAGTCTCGTTGGAGTTTATTTTTTTTTCAGCAGCAGAAATAACATCTGCAAAACGCCATGAGGTTAACCTGAGTGGTAAAGGAATACTGGGTCTTCCAGATGTGGAAGAAAACTCGTCACGATGATTTACTGAAATACGTTTTCTAAACAGTGGAAAACACGTGACCGGTCCTGACTCTCTCGTGGCAAAAAACGCATGAGTTCGAACACCATCGTCGCATTTTCCATCATCCCATCTGAAGCCGTGGAAATAGGTAAAAATCTCCCGGTGCTATATCGGAGAATAAGGAAGGTGTTCCAGAGATTTCTGGGTACTTTATTATAATCAGAGCGCGATGGGGTGGAGCATTGTCGTGTAAAAGAAACCCATTTTTGGGGTTGAAGACGTTTAAGGATTTCCAGGTAAAGTTCTTTATTGACAATAGGGAGGATGACGAAGAATGTCGCGAACACTCCCACTTTAAATTCTGAGTTCAGAAGCAATAGCATCGATGGTTATTTGTATGTCCTCACGCTCCATTTCTCGAACGCGCTCAACATTTATGTCATCTTCGACCTTCACGAAAACGCTTATGCCCCTAGTACACAACAGTTTTTTTTATAGCATCGTTTTCTTATGGTTTCTTCAGCATCTAGAGCGTCTCAGAAGGAGATGTATCTCTCAAAACGCAGAATTTGAAGTTTACACATTGCTCTAAAGACGAAATATCAAAATTCAACGAACTCTCTTTGACAGAAATGATATGCACTACTGCCGACAGTACCGGAAAATTGCCTTATGATCGGCTGTGTGTCTTACTTATTCGTGTTGCCAACCGTCCCCAAAGAACACCTGCATGAATGTAGGCGACGTATCTCGGAACGATTTATGACTTTTGTGAAACTAAATGTTGTGCTTTCATTTTCAGTAGAATGAAGGCATCTTTGTGCATCCTCCTGCTTCTGATCGTCCTGAGCTGCGACGTCCCCCCCTCCGACGGGCGTCGATGCACCAGGATATGCGAGAAGGGGCGATGCAGGCCTATATGCGTCAGGGACGCACGCACACACCACGACTCCAAATTCAGGTATTGGTATACAAAACGTTGTAGACACAGTATTCCATGATTGTCATGATGACGATTATTTGAAAGGTTGTTTTTTAATGAAGGTAAAAGAACAAAAATTTTTAAACGCGTACCTGTCGTGTGCCTTCGAAATACTTGTCACATTCTCTGTACGAGACTGAAAGCCTAAAGCGAATGCAACGGGTTTACAAGAAATCTGAGGAAAGCTTCTTGAGCAAAAGTGTGGACGTTATGTCACCGCTGTCCAACTGGCGGGAAAATTCGAAATGAGGATGGAGACAGGCCTCTTCCTGTCGACTTCCTGTCGCCAGTCATAGTCAGGGAGTTCCGTTGTGTTATCGCTACGAAGGCTGGTGAGGTGACGATAAAAATGGTCCGACCGTAATAAAGGAAAATTTAGTCGACGTTTAATATATATATTCATATACGTATACATATATGTGATATATATGTATTGTATATACATATATATGTATATACACACACTTATGTACACAACACACACACACATATATATATATATACACATATACACACACATATATATATATATATATATATACGCACATGCATACACATATATATATATATATATACGCACATGCATACACACATATATTATATATATATTTCAGGTTTAAAAATGGAGGTTAAGATTTAAGCGATAATTAAAAATAGTTAGCAACTCCAAAAAAGACATTTCTGACTGGGAACTCGGGCTGATAACATCCTCCACACTTTCCGTGGTAAATTATGAGAACAAAGATCTCTCAATGGTATAGCCATGGACAGAAGGATTACAATAAAGAAGTATTTATATATGAAATGAAATGTGTATTGAATGCCTTAACGCCTAGTCCGTGTCATATATATATATATATATATATATATATATATATATATATATATATATATATATATATGTATATATATATATATATATATATATATATATAATACTTATATACATATATATATAAACACACATATATATATACATATATATACATATACATATATATACATATATATATATACATATACATATATATATATATATACATATATATATATATATACATATATATATATATATATATATATATATATATTATATATATATATATATATATATATATATATATATATATATATATATACATACATATATATCTATATATGTGTGTATATGTATATATATATATTTTACGTCTACACACACATATATATATATATATATATATATATATATATATATTTTTGTATATGTACATATTCATATGCACACACACATACACACACACGCATATATATATATATATATATATATAGATATATATATATATATATATATATAGATAGATAGATAGGTAATGTATATTTATATATATGCATTTATATACATATACATATATATACATACATATATACATTTATACATATATATTTACACATACACACTTAAATATATTATATATACATATGTATATAATATGTATTTCAAAGAAGTGAAAGTATTTTAGGAAATAAGAAAATGATATAAATTGGGAGAGTGTCCCCGAGGTCCACTCGCAGTTAGGTGACACTCTGTTTCTTGGGATTCGCTCTCCTAATTTTATTTATTCTTCTCTATATTCATAATAATGTTTTCGTTCTACTCATTTTCTGTCCTCTCCTTCGCGCTATTTATTACCCCCTTTTTCGGTTCGGTCGGATCATTAGGTTAAGAACGTCATTTTTAACCCGGCATGACACTCTGGGAAAAAAGAGCGGGCGGGATTACGTGTACACGGTATCTCCTACCCAGGGGTGAGTTTTCTGGGGCACACTACACATATAAAAAATGGGAAAAAGAGAGCCGAATACATTTTTGAGAAATACTTCCCTATCACTCTTTTCACCAACAGGTTCAGTGGTTATTGGGTTCCATTTTGTGTGCATATTCCTTCCGCATGCATTCTCTGTCCTTCCGTAAGACAGTACTAGATGTTTGCATGTTGTTCACTCATTTTTATATATATTTTTTATCTTTATTTGTCATCATTTGTAAAGCTGTTATAACAATTATGTATCATTAAATGACAAATCTGTGTCACATGTGTGTATCTCTCTCTATATTTACACACACACACACACACACACACACACACACACACACATATATATATATATATATATATATATATATATATATATGTAATACAGTGGACTTCACTCAATGGGATCCGTTTGGGAAACCGTGATTTTGATAACAATAAACGACATGCAAAATTAGATAAATTTACCCACTTCCCTTTCATTCCCACTTACTAAATTTCAAAACAAATTGAAAAAAACATACTTTATATTTATTTACTGTATATTATTATACTTTGAAAAATAAGAATTGTATATATAATTCAAAAAATGGATCCATTGTTGACTTACTACGATTTTTTTAAGAAGCTCCTTGATAAATAGTTCGTATTTATTGTGAGAGTGCAGCTAAGTTTAACATAAGGTTTGCGAAACGGATTTGCTCGCCGCACTCACACGTTGTGGGTTGAATGCCCAAGTTTTTTTCGCGACTCCAGGATGGTGTGGCCAGTGAAAACGATTGCACTTAAACTTCACCAAGAGTTGTGATTGGTCTCCAGGAGGCGATTCAGGACCATCCTTGGAGTCCCGGTCCTTCTGGGCAGAGCGGGGAAAGGACAATGGAACAACGAACGCATCGGCACAGGATAATGGAAAAATTATAGGGTTGCCCGAGTAGAAAGAAGGAAGGAAAAGAATGCAGCGTTCTTTTGGACATTGGCAATTTTTTTCAGGCGAAGCACGTGGAGTGCTTCTTTTAATTTTTAATTTTTTAAAAATATTTTATTAGCATATTTCCTTATCTTTTGTTCAATATTTGAATGTTGTAATATAGATCAGTGGCATTTTACTATAATTAAAGATAATATAAAATAAACTTGGATTATTAATGATTTTGAAATAACAACAGCAATATATTACACCACAGCATTCATAATCAACCTGTCATAACGATTTAAAATGTCGATGTTTTGTTTTAACGTTCAATCCTTTCGCTTTCTGGCTTCCACATCGACGAGCTGCACGTAAGCGAGCAAGGCATCAAATGGGAATACGCTTCTTCTCAGTTCCGATAAGAATGTGTTGCCTTCTGCTTATCTGACGACCATTGACCATTCTTGAATGATTTCTTACCAGTCGAGATTTCTGACAGAGTTCGGTCGCCGTTTGGGAGACTTCATTTTGTATACATTTTGTAAATTTTAGAGTTCGAGCAAATACCTACATTTTTGTTTCTAAAGCTGAGTCGTGAACCCATTTTCGTACACGCACAGATGTTTCAATATTCTATTTCAATAGTTTTTATGGGTATAAAATGAAGAAAAGTCAAATTTATTTCGATTTCGTAAATAACTTTTGGCAAAAATGGGCCACAAAATAGGTTTAGGGCCCAAACGGCCACATAACGTTAAAAGAATTCACAGGAGCTTTAATAAAGGAGAGGCATTTTTATTTAATTTTAACTGGCAGAATTCGTTTTTTTGTAAACTTTTATTTTTAGAAAATTAAAAAGAAAAGTGTCATAATTTACCTGATTGTTTCCGTGTTTTTTTCTTTCTGAACGTTTCTTATGTGTGAGTGTATTTGTTGTTTTGTTTTGTGTGACTTAATAAGAGTTGTGTGTTTTCTGTTGCAGAACGTTAGAAGCTTTACGGGAGAACACCGAGACTTGGAGTGGAACCTTCGGCCCCTGAACGTTCGGATCGAAAGCTCATTTTTGTTGTGTCCATTAAAATGCTCGTCTCAAAAGAACTGTACGCGTTTTAATAATAAATAATTGTTCCATTTTCTCCCCGAAAAGTCCAGGCTCTTTGAATTTATGAATTTTGTACACCATTGGGCGATAATGCGTACAACATAATTATCTCTTCGATCTCAAAATTGAATATATATATATATATATATATATATATATATATATATATATATATATATATATATATATATATATATATATATATACATATATATATATATATATATATATATATATATATATATATATATATATATATATATATATATATATATATATATATATATATATATATATATATATATATATATATATATATATATATATATATATATATATATATATATATATATATATATATATATATATATATATGTGTGTGTGTGTGTGTGTAATCCATTATTTATCAAACACTTTGACGAGGAGAAAGCTCAACAGCTAGCAGTAATAAAAATGCAGTTGGGCCGACATTGAAGAGAACGGCACAAGTCTAATTGAAACTTTATTCCAGAGCTGCTACAACGCACATCTATTCTACTGAACAACAGACAAAGAAAAGCCACAGAGATCACTCTGATCGAACAGAGGTGCACCCAAGAGCAAAGACAGAAAGAATTTTCTCACGGTAAAAGAAAAACTTAATAAGCGAATTAAATGCAATATCAGCAAAAACGCGAAACCATTTACCGCCGACAGCTGGGAAACGTGCTGAATAGACAGAAAGTTTACATTTTTAGGATAGAAAGCTTTGGGAAGAATGTTAAGTGGAAAATACTCCTTTGATTAAACTATTTAGAGGCTGGGAAAAAGATTTAAAGAAATTAGAAGAAGAGAGAGGAGGTTTTTAAGGAAATATTAAAGTGAAATAATTTTGATATATAAATATATATATATGTGTGTGTGTGATGTCTGGATGAAACAGTCATGACAAGTCCGACAATTGTCCTCCTAAAATCTTTATTTATCCAAAATATAATTATGAATCATGAAGCATTGTTGCGTCCTCAAATCTGATATAAGAGCTACTGACAGGACTAGTCTGATTGACACGACTAGTCTGTCTCATAGGCTGGGGAGAGAAATGTCTCCTTACTGACTGCTCGATTCCGAATAGAAACCATTCTAACTGACCGCGGAACAGAGAATGTGAACTCTTGACTGAAAATATAAAATTCTAAACTATGGGGTTTTACGGAGTGTTTTTGTGGCCGACCATTTCGAATTGGCGAGGGCGTGTTTGGGGCGTCTTCATTGGCCCTTGCACTTTTTCGTTTTGTCTTTAGTCTAGCCGAACAGATAGCGTGGGACGCTATCCTGTGTGGCTACAGGTGGCTCGAGTGGTGGATTAACTAACGCAAGTTATGTGACTGTATAGTGTCAGGGGGGATTTATCCGTTTGATTTTACGACTTCTGTAACTTCAAAGGGGAATTAATATTGCGACTTCATGGCCCACAGGTGGTTCACATCTGTGTTTGCTGGATGTCTTGTTTGTTTCCCACACTTAGGGTACTTGTAGGGTTTTTTCCCTCATTACTTTTTGTTTTCGGAGGAAGGGGGGCTTATTCCTAAATCTGTTATTCCTATATTATACTTACTATGTAATTCCCTCCCTATATTACACACACACACACACACATATATATATATATATATATATATATATATATATATATATATATATATATATATATATATATATATATTTGTTAACTTCTATTTTTTACTATTATTTGAAGAATGTTTTTCTTACCTTTAAATTTTTCGGTCCTATATTTTGGCAAAAACTACATTTGGAGCTTGGATTTTGGAGTAATATTTGAAGAAAATAATCATCAGCAGGACTTTGAACATGTTACATCTCTATGTACTAGAACACTTTTACAGTGAAAATTTAAAGATCCGTTTTGATCGTTTTGACTCGCTTTCTCTCGACGTCTGTACGTATTTTGCTTAACTCAAAAACTATTAGCTGTAAAAAATCGGAATTATGGTTTTTTACAGGATTATTGTATCTAGTTATGCCTCTTCCCTTTCGGTTGTATTTCGAACACTCTGTAGCGAAATATTTCAATATAACGAGTCCTTACACTGGGGGACTGAAATATTATTGTCGACAATCTTGTATTAAAGTTCTGATAACTCCTCTTTTCATTACAACCGAAACTCTCTATATCTACAAGAACGTTTATGAAACTTTGGGCCCTTTTCCTCAATATAATGAGCTGTAGAATGTTGAATTTTTTTATTTAGTTTCTTTAAAGTTTCTTTGTTTTACTCAAAATCAACCAGCCTTTATATTTCTGTATTCATATACAAAAATGTATATATATATATATACATTTTAGTATATATATATATATATATATATATATATATATATATATATATATATAAATATACACACACATGTATATGTAATATATCAAAAGTATTAAACTTAAAATGTCTCTTAAAAATCCTCATCTTCAATTCCTTTATATGTATCGTTTTCGTAGCTCTAAAGTAAAGTTTCTTTACGGATTCGCTGTTCTCTTCCATGTGCCACGACTGTCTCCTTCAACAGTTTTGTTGTTTAGGCTTCTCCTTGCCCAGCAAGCTCTAACAAATATAAAAATAGGGGCTAAAAGTTTTATTGTAACTGGCGGAATTCCTTTTTTCCGTGTTACACACACATATATATACACACTCAAGAGCTAAAACATTACGACCACCCCTACATTTTGCAATGAACTCGGCTGGATGACATGGAAGGCACGCGATCAGGTGGAAGAGTATTAAATTGCTGCTGAAGAGTCTGAGGAATCATTATTTTCGCTTACTTCTATGTGTTATGGGAAAGGCTGCCGATCTCAGCGATTTTGATAGAGGGCAGATTGTGATGGCTTGAAACAAGTATTTCCGAACGGCACGACTCGTGGGTTGTTCACGATCTACAATTGCGAGTACTTATGCAAAGTGGATGAATGACGGTGAAACCAGCAGTAGACGACATGGCGTTGGACGTCCACACACTATCAAAGAAAAAGGTCGTCGAAGACAGCAAATGAAATGTTCCTACAGGGCAACGCCTCTTGTCACAAAGCTAAAATTGTGTTGGAGTAGTTCCAGGGACATGATGCTGAATTCCATTTAATGTCCTGGCCGCATCTCAATCCGATACAACACACTAGGAATGTGATGGGACGGCAGCACACACACACACACACACACATATATATATATATATCGTATATATTATATATATGTGTATCATATCCTATATGTGTGTGTGTGTGTGTGTGTGTGTGTGTGTGTGTGTGTGAAGGAGAGAGACTCAGGACACAAACTCTTACTATGAACATTAATTTAATTAACATTTAAGGGAATTATATACAAAATATACAGAGGGGTCTAGGGATAAACTTGGTTAATTATGGTTCGATAAATCATCTTATTCCTCTCTCCCACACACGTCACTCAGAACTCGGAACTGCATGCACATTCTTTCTCAAACCAACTGTTGTCAACTCCGGAAGTCGAACTGATGACTTGGCGAATGACTCTGCTGCTCTGGAGCGTTAGTACTTCGTTCAGCAATGGGCAAAAGGAATAAGTTCACACACACACACACACACACACACATATATATATATATATATATATATATATGTGTGTGTGTGTGTGTGTGTGTGTGTGTGTGTGTGTGTGAAGGAGAGAGACTCAGGACACAAACTCTTACTATGAACATTAATTTAATTAACATTTAAGGGAATTATATACAAAATATACAGAGGGGTCTAGGGATAAACTTGGTTAATTATGGTTCGATAAATCATCTTATTCCTCTCTCCCACACACGTCACTCAGAACTCGGAACTGCATGCACATTCTTTCTCAAACCAACTGTTGTCAACTCCGGAAGTCGAACTGATGACTTGGCGAATGACTCTGCTGCTCTGGAGCGTTAGTACTTCGTTCAGCAATGGGCAAAAGGAATAAGTTCACACACACACACACACACACACACACACACACACACATATATATATATATATATATGTGTGTGTGTGTGTGTGTGTGTGTGAAGGAGAGAGACTCAGGACACAAACTCTTACTATGAACATTAATTTAATTAACATTTAAGGGAATTATATACAAAATATACAGAGGGGTCTAGGGATAAACTTGGTTAATTATGGTTCGATAAATCATCTTATTCCTCTCTCCCACACACGTCACTCAGAACTCGGAACTGCATGCACATTCTTTCTCAAACCAACTGTTGTCAACTCCGGAAGTCGAACTGATGACTTGGCGAATGACTCTGCTGCTCTGGAGCGTTAGTACTTCGTTCAGCAATGGGCAAAAGGAATAAGTTCACACACACACACACACACATATATATATATATATATATATATATATGTGTGTGTGTGTGTGTGTGTGTGTGTGTGTGTGTGAGAGTGTGTTGTGAGCCGGAGAGAGACTCAGACACAAACTCTTACTAATGAACATTAATTTAACTTAACATTTAAGGGAATTATATACAAAATATACAGAGGGGTCTAGGATAAACTTGGTTAATTTTGGTTCGATAAATCATCTTATTCCTCTCTCCACCCACACACGTCACTCAGAACTCGGAACTGCATGCACATTCTTTCTCAAACCAACTGTTGTCAACTCCGGAAGTCGAACTGATGACTTGGCGAATGACTCTGCTGCTCTGGAGCGTTAGTACTTCGTTCAGCAATGGGCAAAAGGAATAAGTTCACACACACACACACACACACACACACACATATATATATATATATATATATATATATATATGTGTGTGTGTGTGTGTGTGTGTGTGTGTGAAGGAGAGAGACTCAGGACACAAACTCTTACTATGAACATTAATTTAATTTAAAATTCTCCACAATTTCTTGCTTCAAAACTTTCTAATTTCCAAGTTGCTAATTATTAAAAATACTAGAGAAATGTTTAGACTAATCTTTTTTGAAAATTTAAAAAGCTTTGTCCAAAAATGCTCTTAAAAAGGCTTTAAATTCCCAACTTCCGGTTCCGAAGCGCTACTTCCGTTTTGTGTTGAAAGCTGTCACTGATCTTTAAACAAATGTCACTTTTCTTTAAAATGCCTTAGAGGCAAAACAAAACTGATTTAGAGGCCTAAAAGTCGAAATTTTACAATAGAGAAATTAAAATAAATTGTGATTTTTGGCAAAAATTAAAGTTTTTAACGTAGACGAATACCTTAATATTTTCTAATGACATGGACTAAAATTCTCGGTTCGCTGATGTAGGAAAAGAGAGATAATGCAAATCAATTCATTTTAGGAAGATGTTGAAACGCTTCGTTTAAAGAAACTGCAACTCGAAATTTTAAAGATAAGATAAAATACAAACAAGTTTAATAAAATCTTTCTTTGAATACACAGTTCTATATACACCATAAATAAAACGAATTTCGAATGTCTATCATGATTAAATGAGACGAATTAATGTCCTCCTTGGTTTCCGAAGATGTCTCGAATCTTTGCGTTGTTCGGATTGATATCTCCCAACACTTCCGGATATTTTTCTTCGATGTCCTCCCACACAGCTCTCGTGATCAACGGTAAAGACTCCTGTTTAAAATAAAACGCAGACGAATTAAAATAATTAACAGAATGAACAGACGAAAATTCTTGCCCAAGTATCTTCGCTTACAGTGATGGAAAATAAACTGAGCATCGTAAAATCGTTTACATGAACTAGCGTACCACTTGGCCGTACGTCGTGCTCAATGGTAACGCTGTGTAAAAAGGTTCTGTATTTCGTGAAATGGGTTATTGCGAGTGTGCATTACACATTTTGTAGGGTGGCACGTCCCATAATGACGTCTAAAAGTCATGCCAGATTCCTGAAATGGGTTATACGAGGAGCATCCAGAAAGTAAGTCTCCCTTTTTAAAAGAAAAAAAAGAACTCACACTTTCAAGGAATATTTATTGGCAACAAACACAGCCAATGTTTCAGTTATTTTTCAACAGAGCCACCACCAGAATGGAGACACTTGTCGTATGGTGGGATCCAATTTGGCCTCCCTCTGTCGTAGAACTCCGCTGCCTGCGAATGGAACCAGCGTGTGACAGACGTCTTCATCTCTTCATCGTTGCCAAAACGCTCACCGGAAAATGGGAATTTCGTGAGATGCAAGAAAAAGGGCAAATTGATCGATCATGGCTGTAGGGTGGACGATCCAACGACTCCCAGCCAAATTTCTTCAAAACTGCTGCTGTGCTTCGAGCCGTGTGTGGACGAGCATTGTCATACAAGGAGTACAACACTTGCAGTAAACATTCCAAGTCTGTTGTTCTGAATGACACGACGCCATTTCCGCAGTGTTTCACAGTAACGGTCAGCGTTTACTGTTTCACAACGCGGAAAGAAGTCAACGAGCAGAATGCCCTTCCCTTTGCAAGTGGCGGGAAAAGGAATTAGTGCTTCCATTTCGGACCACTGCTACCAAGCTCCTGGCACGAGGCGGGACCTGTCTAGTTGGCATATGATTGATACGTCATAGATCTGTTATTCATGCTCAAGTGATACGGCTAATTACGTTTACTGTAAAGGGGAAAACATCGGAAAACTTCCTCTCTGGATGCGCTTGGTATGTATGTGTTTGATCAGAGATGTTTAAAAGTTCTTTCTAGTAATTCCGTTGTAATAAACGGTCATAATAATTTAAAAACTTCCTCAGAGAGGGGTTCCTTTTCTTTATCGATGCTTAACCAAAAATGAATTCTATTGTGTCGTTTGAATTCGATTTGGAAAGTTCTGTCTGTATCATATTTTTGATTTATTTTTTTATGTATGCCATTATTGATTATTTATAGCATACCACTAGCGGTTCGAATAAATAGAATCTAACTAGAAATACCAAAACCCCATAACTTTAAGCATATTTGATATTTTTAAAGCGTGTTTATCTTTTTACCCCTTTTCTGGGTCATTTTGGCGCGGACTTAACTCTCTAAAACAAAAAATAAGACCATTATTCTAGTTCACCGACTACAAAACGTCATTTTATTGAAATGCCGAAAATGTTGTGCCAAAATTGGAGAAATATTGCTTGCCACATTCGAAATTGTCATTCTGTGAAAAATCAACGTAAAGTAATAAGTCAACAACTGCCAACCAATGGCGTGTCTTTTATATTTTTAATCAGAACTTTGAAACGAAGCGGAGAATTTTTATGCCTTTTTTTAAAATGCGTAGAACATCTAATCTATAACATTGTTTTTTGAAGTATCGAAAATATGGATGGTTTAAGGGCTTATAAATTGGCGCCAAATGGGTCTGGATAAAGGTTTATTTTATTTTCCATCTGATGGCTAAGGGGCGTTTTCGTGCATTCGAAAGTTGGCTGTGCCCTTACCTGTACTGGATGCAAGCTGTCCACTGGTTCCAGAAATGTCCACAGCTCGTGACCTTCTTCGGCCCACATCTCCAGAACTGTACAGAAACAGAAATGAGTCATCTCAGCTGGGTGCATTACTAAATACAGTGTACTCCGCTTAATGAGATCGCGGTTAATGTTATCCATCGCTTATTGTTATCGAAATCACTGGGTCCCGATTTTCTCTATTCATTTGTATGTTAAAATGATCGCTTTATGGGATCGTGACATCGGTTCATGGGATCCGTTTTCGAACCTCATTTTAACTGGCAAAGAAATATTCACAATCTATTCAGAAGGAACCCATTCTTTCCTTTCCCTTCGCTGTTGTTTAAATTTCCGAGAATTCTCCTCTTCTACTCAGGGAAATGGAGAATGAACTAAGGAGTGGGGCATGACAAGTTCCTGGAAGGTTTCAGAAATACGCACACCCTGCTGGTGGTCAGTAGTTGTGAGATAAGCAGAAATCGGAACTGAGAAGGAGCGTATTCCCATTTTATGCCTAGCTTACTAACGTGCAGTTTGTCGATAGGGAAGCCAGAAAGCGAAAGGATGGAACGTTAAAACAAAAGATCGACATTTTAAATCGTTATGACAGGTTGATTACAATTACGAACCATTTATCCATGAGCTTCTTAGACAAAATAGTAGACAGTCGACAATGGGCAGTCAATTTTTTAAAATTATGTATACAATTCTTATTTTTCAAAGGATTATATACAGTACATAAATATAAGGTGCTTTTTTTCATTTTGTTTTGAAATTTAGTACGTGGGAATGAAAGGGGGGTGTAGATTTATCTAATTTTGCCTATCGTTTATTGTTATCAATCGGCTATTGTTATCAAAATCACGGTGTCTGAAATGGATCACATTAAGCGGAGTACACTGTATATACTTCTAAAGGCAGACATTCATAAATAAAACGTAATGATCATTCTAACTTTTTTTAGAATTTATATTATATTTTATAACAACCAAAAGTCAACATCGACGTAAATTCATAAGTCGTACTTCCCTTTGAAGTTCAAACTTTCCCTAGCTATACCTAGCTTTTGAAAAAATAGAAGTGTAAACAAATTCCACCTTTCTACCACAGTCGAATCTCCTATCCCGTGATCCTCTGCGTTTGATGACGATACATTTTGTAATTGGCCGACCCCGATGATACAAAAATAACGCTTATGAAACATGCAGTTGAAACACTTTTAGAAATGCAATTGCGACTGATAATGACGGATCGAACGAATGCCTTCGTTATCCTCTGTTTCTGAAATTTCCTTCATAATTTAATGAATTTTCATGCGATACCCTAAAAATAGTAAAAAGAAACGTAGGTGTCACATTTTTTATCGAGTGACTAAGAGCACCTTAAAAGGAGTGATGGGATGATGACGTGACAGACGACGACAATCCCAGCAAACAGGAGGGTTAAAATCGTTGCTCATGTAAACGGGTTTTTGTGTCTAAGCCAGCGATTCTCAACTACTGTGCCTCCAAATTCTTAAAGTGTGCTGCCAAATTTTAGAAATGTATATCTTTCGATTTTTATTTTACACTTGAAATTTTTGACCAGAGAAGAAAATTTTTATTTCAAGAAATATCTTAGTGGTGTCTCGACATCGTAAGCGGAGAAAACGTGTTGTAGTGTAATGAGAAACGTTACAGCTTGTTTGGTGATCTGACAATAACAATTTAACCTTTTGCCTTAAAACAACGTATGCTGTGCCTAAAATGAGAACCTCGTGTCAGACACGTGATGATTCTTTCTGGCCAAAAGTGAAAAGCTCGTGTCATACATGTTATTGTTTTTAGGCGATCAAGTTTTTGATTTTGGGTTATTGTTTGTTACAGTTGCAATAAGAGTGGGTCGTTTATTATTAGGCATCATTGCAATAGAGTATTACATTATATGCAATAAATAATTAACTGTTGGTGCTTAAAAATTCTTTAAAAAATCTAAAACTTTAACCTAATGTCAAAAAGGAAAATGGATACTAATAACGGTTATGGAAACAGATACCAATTTGGATACATTTGAAGATAGCATTGTAGTTTGTATTGTAAAAAAAAGTTGCAAAATTGAGTTAGGGATGAAACTGCTTCTGGTCACGACGCACGAGAAAAGCTTTCATCGAAAGTGGCACACACAATCGTCGCTCGATTCATCAGGCGAGAGATTAAAGTGTCCACTTTCACGTTACACGATGCATACTGTGCTAGATTGTGTTTACTGGAAGACATTACATGTGACAATTCTGATGAAACGCATCCAAAGGTTGTCAGTATTATCGGACAGTATTGCCGGAAGAATTCGTCGCATTCGAAGACGATAATGGGAATTGGTTTTTATTTCAAATTTTCCTCTGTTTACTCAAAAACTGTCACCATTCCCCTGCCAGTCGAGAAGCTGAATAAGAAACTTCTCAATCTAAAAATGGATACATAGTTTTCTTCAATAAAAGACCGTTTCGTGTGCTTACCTCTTTTCATGGGGTTATCGATAAAGTAGAGGGAAAAGGACTTGTAAGTTTTCTTGGCTGCCATGTCCCGGAGAACTTGCGTCAGAGCGACGGCGCGCTGAAAACGAACAACACATTAGCTTCGATAACACTATATTTATGCAGAAACACCCCATGGATATCACAACCGAGGAACATACATACATGCATACATACATACATACATACATATATATATATGCATATACGTATGTATGTATATATATATATACACGTGTATACATATATATACATAAATATATATATGTATATATATATATATATGTATATATATACACATATATATGTATATGTATATACATATGTGTGTGTATATATACGTGTATACACAATGCCGAACGCTGGCCGATTGGTTAGAGCGCTGATCGTCGGTACCAGAGTTCGTGGGTTCGAATCCCACTATGGCATGGATGTTCGTAGCCACTCGGAATCGGCTTTAAACAGTAGGTCCTGGTCTCATTAGCCCTCGTGTGCAAAACAGTAGACTGTAGTGCTCCAAACCAAACATTGAAGCATTCAAACATATATGTATACATATACATACATACATATAGATATATACATATATATAAGCATATATATATATCTATATACATAAATGTATGTATATATATATGTATGTATATATATATGTATTTATATATATATATATGTATATATATATGTATGTATTTATATAAATTATGTACATTACAATAATTATATCTATGTACCTAATTTTGTTCTTCACACTTTTCATCTGTCGTTTTTTTCACAGTAGTTAAAATTGTTTAAAGATGTCTAAAGTAGAATTGTACCTAAAATATTCAAGTGTTCGTTTCAAAATTTGCATGGAATGCCCCCCCTCTCCTTTTCCTTTTTGTGATGTTGGAACAGTTAGTCTTTTCGTTCCCTCAATAGCCTTCGATAGCTGTGGTTCCCAGTATAGCCGAATCTATCTCTCCCCTACTAGAGATGTGACTGCTAATAGCCGCGTGTCATGAGGTGAACAGAAGACTGATCCAACGTTAGCAAGTGTTTGCCCCTGAGGTTTAAAGTCACGTCGAGAAATACCATTGGTTGTTGGATAACATTTCATTCCTGTTCTATTCGAATTTCAGCTTGTCTACTTAGACTGACAGGTGAAAAAAAAAAGACTTGGGGATAAGGAAAACATGCCAACTTTGTGTTGGGAACCGGATGACAATTGAAATTCTCGTGTGTGTGCCTACCTGCGTGGTGGCCTCCCTTATGGTGGTGTTTTCGTTCATCCACCCGAAGCAGGGCCCGATGCGCATGCAGTTGAACCACTGGTACACGTCTGAGTAGCGGACGTCGTCGTGCAGCTGGCCCATCGGGTGCAAGTGGGTGTGCATCGCGTCGTAGATGAAGCTGCCGTTCACCAATCCCACCAGCATCACGTGGCTGCCGGGGGGAAGCACGGAATCCTGGGAAAGAGACAACATGCAATCAGTGGCGCCACCCCCTATATAATAATAGCCTAAGTTATCTGTCAGCCTGTCTTTGAGTTTATGAAGCGGTTGGACCTGGAATGGATAGACGCATCCCTATTGGATTCTTGACGCGTTAGGGTTAGCAACATTCAAAGCGAGTCAAGTTTATCTTCTCCTAAACGATCGATCCTATTCAAAAATAAATGGGTATAAATCGGCTTCTTATCATAGCGAAAAATACTGTTGTTGAATTCTATTCCTTCCCCCCCTTTTGGAATGCCATTATTTTATATTTTTTTTCGGTTAATAGCAGAACATTAAATTTATCCATTTATCACATAATAAATAGGTAAAAACAACATTTTTCCTAGCCTTATGCGTCATTCTTTTAACCCTCTCATTGAATCATTTCTTATTTTAAATGATTTAAATATTGTCTGCATTATTTTCATACATTTTACCACTAAACTTAGATATTACGTAAATAATTTTTTTTTATATTTGGCTTAAATAATAGATTAGGTACGTATGTGATCTTTAAAAATTAATCATACATTATTTTTTGGTGCAATAAAAATTTTATCACTGGTATTAACAAAAAATTCTTTCTACTTTAAGGGTGTAGTGGAAAGGATAGTTTCATTCTTTTACTTCTATTTATTACTGTGCAAAAAAACTGGGAAGTACTTAACGTAATAATTTCGACTTAGCTAAGAAAACTTTGAATTATCTTTCTAAACGAATTGAACGTGATTCTAAACTGCATTAACAGCATCGGGAGACTTTAGAGGAGTATGAAGAAAAACAAATGATTGTGCGTGTACCGGATAATTGTCAGTCAAAAAACAAACCATTTTTTTACCTGCCTCCTACGGTACTTTACAATTCTGGAAAATTGAAAATTTTACTGATCCCGTCATAGGACGGGTTTATATGCTAGTTCAGAATAATTTCAGAAAAATAGGTATGTTTAGAATCTTGTGATTCTAAGTGGGTACAAGTAATGGATGGAAAGAGGTCGTCTCACCAAAGTCTCTAGGGTGGTTTCGACGTTCTTTTGGAATTCTTCGGGAGTGGTCAAGTCGTCTGGCGAACTCATCCAACTGAAACAGAAATAGCAGAAGTTGAACCTTCGAATGCCATTATTTTAACATAAGGATCCCACTGTTTTAATGCTACTTTTCGACTTGTCAGAACTTATTTTAATTTCATACTAAAATATCTGAAATGTTTTTTTGTGAAAATCCGTTATATATCTCGTTAATAAACTAACCTTAAATACTTATAAAAATAATAAATATTTCTAAAACCATATAAGTATGACTTGATTTAAATTTTTTTATGTTCGTTAAAACTGTTTGCAAGAAATATGTTTCATACAAATATTCAATTTGAAGTCTTTAATGAAGAACGCACTTCCAACATGGAATCCAACTAAAACACCCATCAGTTTAAGCCTATTTTATATTTTGACTGATTTTTAAAATGTTCACGCGTGTTCTTCTTAAACGTGTGCGTGACAGATTTTTAAAAATTTATTTGACAGCAGAAGTGTCAAATTCATTTTACTAAGGCTCCGAATCGGAACTGGATAATGGATAACAATGACAATTTTCTGTTTACTGATCGTGTCGTACAGGCGGGTTCATTCTATCCATTTACATAGTGTGGTACAGGTTCATTGTATCCATTTACATAGTGTACCAGTTGAAAAAAGAACAAAATCTTCTCAATTTGGATAGAGTTACATTTTTTGTTTAGAATAGAATTAAATTTGTACTACAAATAAGAATATACATGAAATAAAATTATTTGTTTGGAACAGAACCGAAAACAAAAAACAGTTATTTTTGGAGGAACGAAAACTGGAACTAAACTGGTATATTATTTTTTAGTGGAACCGGAACGAATAAAATGACTTTTCGAAGCTCTACTTAAAATCTACCTAATATCGTGACCAGCAAAGTTCCATCATCTTAAGGGGTGTCAGGACTGTTAAACATAAGAATCCCACTGATTTGTTGCTACTTTCCGACTTGTCAGAACTTATTTTAATTTCATACTAAAATATTCTGAAATTTTTTTTGTGAAAATCCGTTATATATCTCGTTAATATACTAACCTTAAATACTTATAAAAATAATAATAAATATTTCTAAAAACATATAAGTATGAATTAGATACAACAAATGAGATACAACTGGAATTACAGATAATTTAGATGAGGCGCTTGATATTTATCGCATAAAACATTGTAGTGCCAAAATCCACTATAGATGGCGCTGGTATTTATTTAGACTCATTATGTTAAGTCGAGCATTATCAGTTTGCTGTGTGCACATTGCACGAAAAAGGACAGGATCTACCGCCGGCATCTGCAGGACGGCATTCGGTGCCCCGTTCTCGACTCGTTCCTGTCAGCCGTGGAAAATAGGGTTCTGCTACGACAACCTATTGCCAAACGTGAAGGAGGACATTTTAACCATTTTGATGCTACTCTTTAATATTATTTAGCTTTTATAAGCATATTAAATGTGTTTATATGCATCACAGCGCCACCTACAGGCGGATTTTTCTATTAAAATTTTTTATGCAATAAATGGGAAGCGCATCATTTGAATTATTCTTAGTTCTCATTATATCTCATTTAGACCATTCTAGAGTCCTCAGAAGTGGAGAACTGATGTCCTCTGTGAAGACCCTCCTCTGTTCAGAACACGAAAGACCGAAATCAGTTGATTTGAAGCCCTCCCGTTTCGACCCGGCTACAATAGCTCGGCGACGCCACGTCTGGGATGTTTACAGTTCGGTTGAATAGGCCTCACGCCCCTGATCGGTTGAGGTAATGACCCTGGAGGATTGCCTGGAGAATCCGGAATTGGGACAGCTAGCGAATGAGAATGCAACCAAAAAAACTATCTGTAACCTTTGCTGGAGTTCTCGGGTAACTGGAATCCTAACTGACCAAAAATCAGTGGGCTCGATCGTCACTGACCCCAAGTATAAAAAGCATAGAATTTGGCGACTCGGGGCATTTCGACATTGTTTTACGTATGAGTTTTGACTTCGTGGAGGCTTTAGCTTCTTTTGACCGGAGCCAGCTTTTGAGCGATTGCGTTCGGGAGACTCGTCAAGTCCGCTCCCATAAGGAACGGCAGGGTTTCAGACACCGGACGGGGGAGAGATTGGGTGCGCATTGCACCCTGGAAAGGCTTCCCCATCGTATGAGAATATTTAATTCTTTTTTTTCCGGCTGCGATCGTCGAGGTAATTTTACGCAAGCAACAATCCTCTCCATGTCGACTTGTTTTGGGAGATTAGATTTCCTGTGTATATAAACAGTATTTACTCCAGAAAATAAAAGTGATTTTCCAATTCTATTGTGACTGTGATCCTTCTTCACGCTACTTCTCACACAAGAACATTGAAGTCGTCACACTTCCTACCCCTTTATAATCTGTTGTAAATTTTTTTTGGTTTTTTGAACGTTTATACCCTTGAAAAATAGGCATTCTAATGGAGAGACGCAATCGGTTTACTTTGTGCAAACGTCGTTCCCCATCATGGCGTAGAAGACGAGCGCCGGCTTGTCATCGCTTGGATTCCGGGCAATGCTGAAACAGAAAAAAGAACATGACTTAGAACTCAGGCATACAGAAAACCATTAACACATTGTGTGCGGGTTCATTTTGCAGCGGAATTGTATCGGGAGTGGCCGTTTGGCGCGTCCATTCAGTTATTCGGTTCTATCTCATCAATAGATCGAAAATGATTTCATTTTTTAACCCACTTTTCGTATTTTATATTCAAATATATAAACAAATATATAAATAGAAATACATAAATAACAACCAAAATATTTTTGACAAAAACAACAAAAATATATTTTTAAGTAGATAAATTTATAATAGTATCGTAAATAGGAAAAATCCAATAGAAATAGTAGTATAGAGTTTTAATTTTTTTTCGAATTATGTTATATATAAAAATTTTTACACTATAAAAAATGAAAGGTAAGAATATTCGGGTTCGTTTTCCTGTCTATACCGTTATTTGTGTACCCACAAACCAACCATGCTGTTTCACGAACCCGTACTAGTACGTGACCCACGTTCAAGTGTTAATCCTAAGAAAAAGTACTAGTACGTGATCCGCATACAATGTGTTAAGAAAATCCCTGATTATTCCCTACGCAATTAATTCACCATTGAAGTCACACCATTTCTTTTATGGAATTACTTCTAGACGTAAGCTCATATTATAAATAAAGTTATGAATTTGAAGGCAGGCAAGTAAAATCCCAATAAATTTAAAACTAGAAAACATTCTTTCCACTCTGTAGCTGTTCGGAATGACACTCGAAAAGAGCAGAAAATTAATGAATTTCATTAAAATAGCTATAACAAAAAGCTCACTTCCAGTTATGCATTTTCGCAATTCATTTCCATGTAAATAATGCAAACTAACATATTAGCACTTCTTGTGCGGGAAACGTATTTTTACGTTTTTTGGCAGTCTATCACTAGAGCGCGGGTTACTTAAAATTACGTAATGAGTAGAATGGTGGTGGATACCCGCTCACCACCCCAAATCTACTCAATACGTATAATTATATGTACGTGTGACATTATAGGCGTGTTGCTATGCAACGCTTTGCACTTTTTCTTTCCACAAGTGAGGATTGTAGAGCGACTCGATCTTTGGTTGCCTTATTTCGTCTTCCATCGAATGCCTAGCTCCAGAACGCACAATTAGTGTGTTGTCCATCGGAAGCTCGGTTTTTTATTGTAGAATACAAAATGGATCCAATGAGCCGTCGTGACGAAGAGAGGGACGAAGAAATAGGCGCCGACAGAGGATCGGACTTTCATTTTGAAAATCGTTTATGTTTGGGATTTCGTAAAAATATTTTTTTTTGTTAAATAATCATACAGTATATATATTAAAGGATAAAATAAAAAAAGTTTCGTTTCTGAAAACAAAGTAGTTTTCGATGGACTGCGATTTTTCTGAAACTTTCGCGCGATTCACGCAAAAACACCCGCTGCAAGAATAAGTGGGCAGTGAAGTAAACCCGCATGCCAAGTATTAAGAAAAAAAAATCACATTATTATTTTGAACATTCATTTCTTCCCAAGGTAGCCTTCTTTCCCTTGATTGTAGACAATTTTTGTTCCTATTGCTTTTTAAGTCATTTCGATTTTTCTTTAAAGCTTCAATTTTTTTTCTATATCCTCAATAAACAGCGAATAAGCATTTTGAAATGAAAAAACTGCAGGTATGTGATGGGAGAGTAGTTTTATTAAATTTTGGCTGACGGAATTCATTTATTGAACTATTTTTTGAGAAAGATTCCCGAATTAAACAAAAACCCCACATTCCCTAATATTTTCAGAATTTTCAAATTTTCTGTGTACCCGATTTTCTCTACGGCTGGGCACCTTGTTAACACTCGATTTACGGACCGAGCCCATTGGACTCATTAAAAATTGGATCACTATATATATATATATATATATATATATATATATATATAAACTCGAATATCCCTTTTCAAAAACATACGTTGGTTTTTAGTTAAGTAATAAAATAGATGTCAACTTTCATTCCTCTTCCCCTTCATTTCGCATTATCCAATGGGGTAGACCTATTTTCAAGGTTGTGAGAGCATTTGACTCATAGAATGGTTTAACAGTGAATCGCATAACATGACATTGATGGGTCCTATCAGGCCTGAGATATTTTCCAATTGGCTAAAGAGCTAAGAAGTCAATAGGAGAAGAAGTCGAGAACACTTCCATTCCAATGACAGACATTCATGGTACTGAAGAATTGTCCAGTTCAACAATCTTGCCAAAGAAACAGATGTTGAAACCATTGTGCTCAATGGAACAGAAATGTTGGCTTAAAATGGGTTTCCCAAAAACAGATTTTATGTGTCAAAAATGTTTTCCACGATTTTTTTTTTGATAATAAACATTTCATTGAAATTCATTTGGAACTCTTTTCTTTGCAAAATCTTGAATTTTCTTGTATGAGTCGAATGGGCTCACTTCAGTCAAAATAGGTATAGGATCAACATCCGTAAATCCAGTGTTAATCTACAGCCGCAAAAGTCACCATTGATTAGATTGAAC
This sequence comes from Pardosa pseudoannulata, assembly GCA_032207245.1. Classification (NCBI taxonomy): domain Eukaryota; kingdom Metazoa; phylum Arthropoda; class Arachnida; order Araneae; family Lycosidae; genus Pardosa; species Pardosa pseudoannulata. Next base: position 189,103,417 of record CM063508.1, read on the forward strand.
TTTTGGTTTGGAAAAAACGCACACCCAAGTTTGCTTCATTATCAAAAGACAAGGTTCTCAGACTAGGATGGGCTGAGAACCTTGACTAGCGAAAAGGAGAGTAGAGTGGAAGAAGATTCTAAAGAAAATGGTAACCAACTAGAACAAGTTTGACGAACTGGAACACCCCAGTAAAAAGATAGTGGAGTGGAAGAAGATACTAAAGAAAATGGTAACCAACTAGAACAAGTTTGACGAACTGGAACACCCCAGTAAAAAGATAGTGGAGTGGAAGAAGATACTAAAAAAGGACTTGATCCACAAAGGGGTATTAAGTCAATAAATGAGAAGGAACGTTTTGAATGGGCACTCTTCGTTTATTAAAGTTTATGAAAGTGTTTCGTATTTTCATCAAAATTCTTTTCGTGTCGATATCAGAGATATTCAACATCATTAACTCATCATCACTCTTGAAAACAATATTGTTAAAAATAGATTATTTTGAAAATAATTGTTTCAGGTCACTCGAACTAGCAGCATATGTAAAGGAAAAGGTGGGGAATTAGCTTACGTTTTGAGGTTCTCGAGCATCGATTGAGAGGAGGCACCTGGAACAGAAAAGGAACAAATTGTTAATAATAAAGAGTCATTTCTGGAAACCTTTATTTTTCACTTAACACTACCGCTCGTTTCAAGTTTTAATCAAATTATAATCATGATCTGACGTAAAAAACAATTGGAACTAAAAACTAAACTCCAGTTTGGGCCCAGGCCTTCGAAACCAAGTGTCCATGACCAGTCCTAACGGCCGATGACCGAGACGCGTCTCCCCATTTCGCCGCTGATCACGTGACATATATAACGTCACATGCATAGAGTAAGTACTGTGTTGATTTGTAGACGTCCTATAAGCATTGATCGTACTTCTTTCAATGTTAAAGCTGAAATTTTCACTTTACTTTAGACGAAGGAGAAAATGAATCATAAACAAACAAAAATAACCCAAATAACTTTATTAATTTTGCTCATTTTTTAAGAATCATTAAATGTCATAAAAGGCAAATAAACGAAAACGCTATAGAATTTTAAATACCATTATTTGTGTTTATTTTACATTAAGGTGATACACAAAAATATGTATTGCTTTATAATTACAATATTGCGAAGTATATATATATATATATATATAGATGTAAGTTGTGATCGAAGCGATTTGGATAGAGGGCAGATTGTAATGGCTCGGAACAAGTATTTGATACTGCCCGACTCGTAGGTTGTTCGCGATCTACAGTTGTTAGTACTTATGCAAAACAACTTATGCAAAGCATACACACACACACACACATATATATATATATATAATTGAATATATATATACATATATATTATACATATTATTTATACATTTATATGTATATATATGTATATATATATGTATGTATATATGTATGTATATATATTATACACATATATATGTATACATATATATACATATATATATATATAACATATTATATGTATATATATGTATATATATGTTTATATATATATATATGTATATATATATGTTTATATGTATATATATGTATATATTATAATATATGTATAGTTTATGTATATATATGTATATATATATGTATATATGTATGTATATATATATATATGTATATGTATGTATGTATGATATATATATATATATATATGTATGTATGTATATATATTGTATATATATACATACTATATATGTATATATATTACATATATATATATATACATACATATATATATATTTATTTATATATATAATATATGTATATATATATAATATATATATATATACATATATATATATATATACATATTTATATATTATATATACATATTATACATATTATATATACACATATATATATATATATATGTATAATAGTATATATATTATATATATATGTATATATATATATATATATATGTATATATATATATATATATTATATATATATATATATTTATATATATATATATATATATATATATATATATATATATATATATATATATATATATATATATATATAAATGTTTGTGTTGTGAACTCACCGTTGTAGCAGACGTTCTGGAAATCCCTGTGGTTGCAGAGATTCCTCTCTCTCAGCCTCCAGTAGAGCGAGTCCGTGGTGCCGCTCATGATGGGCCACGTGTTGTTCAAAAAACCTGGAACACAACTCAACTCAATTAATTAACACCCACCTTTTTCATAGTACAGGTTAGGTTACCAAACAGTCATTAAGGGACGAAGAGCGTGGCGTTCCCAAATCGATTAAACACTTTGGGGACACTACACTTTAATATAGGGAACATAAGGGACTCACCTTTATACCCGTACTTTAAAACTTTAGAAAGTTAATCTCCTTTAAACGAACCCTTGAAAAACGAATAGAGTGAAATAGTTACTAAAACTCAATATATTATGTAATTTTTAATCATCAAAGCCTAACTACTTCGTATTATGACGTACTGAAATTTGAATTAAATATTAATTAAAATAAAAATTTATTAAGCTTTTAACAAATATGTATGAACAAAAAATAATTAAATATAAGTTTATTTTCCAATGAATATATATAAGTATGGATATTTAATTGCTACAAACGAAGCAACTGAATGTGTGTATATTAAAATAATTTTCCGTCGATTCTATCTTCTTGTGGGCGACCCTCTTTTATTTTTTCTATAAAATTGGCGAGTCATAAAACAGCAAAATGAAACAGCCCCTCTTGTTGCAGAATGCTTTATAGGATTCGTTTCGCTTCTACCCTCGTCAGTGAGCGTCTCTCCGTGATTAACCATTATTTACCCTGATTGGCTGACTCACACACCTATAAATTATGAGGCATGGGTTTTCCATCCCAGAAGTCTTCGAGAAGTGCTGCTGAAATAAAACTCGATTTCTCTTCACCCAAAAGGCTTTGTTTACTCATTCGGGACTGCACCCAAGTAAATAGGGATTCTCTCTCTTTTCTGATTGACCAATCCATTATATATATATATATATATATAT